>JADBJO010000240.1:510830-514941 GCA_016801955.1 Conus betulinus | reverse complement strand
GGGGGGGGGGGCCACAACAGACACGCAGGGGGGATGGGTGGAAAGGGAGTGTAAGGGTCAGGGCAGGTGGGAACGAGAATAGGGGGAGGGCGGAACGGGGGGAGGGCAGGACGGGCACAAAGGGAGAAGGGCCGCGGGGACGAGAGATAAGCAGGGGGCGGAACTGAAGCGGACAGCGGAAGCGGGAAAGGAACGCCTCAGAACGTCCTAGGCGGGAGCATATAGCGGAGAGGAACCGAAGGCAGTGGCATGAGGAGGAAAAAGCAGGAAGCTGCTGCCCTATCGGCAGGGGGGCAGGGACGGTCATGGCGAAAATCTGTATACAGTGGGCAACTGTATATCAAATGATATTCATCTTCTATATATTTACACAAAAAGGACAATTTTTGTCATAAGAATTATCACTGAACCTATGAAGATTATTGTTCAAAGGTAGAACATTAAGTCTTGCATGAGACAGAGCAACCCTAAAACAATATACATCAATGTTACAAAGATATATTTCTCGTTCAAAAATAGATTTAAACGATTTGTAACACGCGTACCTTTCCCTGTCTCTTATAGATCCTGTCCCTTCTTGAATAAACATATCAACTAGTCTTTGCCGAAAATTGCCAAGAATCCGCGAACATCACCCACACCCGTTGTAGCCATACAAAGTTAAACCCAGTCTCGCATAACAATTCTCTTATTTTTGTCACCCAACATTTCTTTACGTTTTGATCTAGAGTTAACTGCATTTCGTATGCTTGACGAGGAAGCCTTTGTTGGTCCATTCTAAGCAGCTTAAACCAATATCTCAATGCACATATATAGGAGTTGATATATAAACGGATATCTTCCCAGTCCCCCATATACCATTTTGTTTGGTGTCTTACTTGGGACACCCAAGAAACGTTTGCATGCAATCAAATGAATCTTTTCTAGGCATTCCAAACGGTTAAGGCCCCAAACTTCAGATGAATATAATAAGATTGGTTTAATTTTGGCATCAAAAATCTTAAAGTAGATCTGATAACTAATATCCTTATTTTTCTGGAAAGCCCTTACTAGATTAACATAGCTTTTTTCCCCTTGGCAACCAAATGCTCAGTGCCGATCCTCGGACTGATTTTAGTGGAAAAAATGAAACCCAGATAACAATATTTGTTTACTACTTCTAATTTAATATTGCCAAATAACCATTGTTCACTTTTACCCAGAAAACCCCCTTTTCTAAAGACCATGACCTTAGTCTTGTCCGTATTAACTTTCATTTTCATATTGGTGCAACATGTCTGAAGTACGTTTAGCTGGTTTTGCAAACCAACAGGAGTAGAAGCTAATAGAACAATGTCATCTGCAAACAGCAGAATAAACAGTTCCATCATGTCAGGTACCAATTGAATGCCATGTCTACCTTTTTCAGATAAGTGATTTGCTAACTGGTTAATAAACATTTCAAATAGCGTTGGACTCAACACACACCCTTGTCTGACTCCCATTGGGCAGTCAAAGAAGTCTGAATATTCAAAGTTGGATCTTACACAAGATACTAATGAGTTATACATTGCTTTTAAGAACAGAAGAATTTCCCCTTAATACCTTGGTTTCTAATACACTGCAATAACTTATCGTGTCTTACAGAATCAAAAGCTTTTCTGAAGTCTACAAAACAACACATAAAGCTTTTTACCACGCTGAGACAAGCATTTTTGAACCATAGAATAAAGACAGTAGATTTGGTCTATTGTAGAATAGTTTTTCCTAAACCCAGCTTGACTTTCAGAGATCAGGTTGTTCTCTTCAAGCCATGCGTATAGACGATTATTTAGAATAGTGCTATAGCATTTTGAAATTGAGCTTAATAGGGATACACCTCTATAGTTATCTACATTCTCCGTATCTCCCTTTTTGTGGATTGGGATGATAATAGCCTTTGCCCAAACTTGAGGATAAATGCCTTTTGCAAATATAATGTTGAAAAGCCTTTTCAAAAAGGGAATAGTAATTGCACTTCCAGCCTTCAACATTTCAGAAATGACTCCATCTGATCCACATGCCTTACCTGACTTTAATTTGTTCACAGCAATTGAAATTTCACTTTCGGTGATTTCAGCATTTAGCACGTGCTCTTCGTGCTCAGTCAAATCAATGTTGTCACAATGTTCATCATCCGAATTACTATCATCCATTGAAAACACATTTTTAAAATGATCATACCATTTATCAATTGAAATGTCATTTGTATTTTTTGCTCTTTTGCTTCCCACACCCCATTTCGGTTAACTGTTTCCAAAATTTGGATGAATCAGAAATATTTGATGCTAACATTTCGGCCTTCCTTCGTTTAAAGCTTCTTTTTTTAAACTCAGCAAATTTTTTGTACTTTTTCTTTGCTTGTACATGCTGTAATCTGTTTTCTATTTTTCTAGTTCTTCTGAAAATTCTGAGTGTACGCTTACTGTAACGTTTGGCTTGTCGACACTCCTCATCAAACCATTCCGAAGACTTTGGTGAGGCAATCAAATAGACTTTCTTCACCATGAAATTGCTAGCCGATAGCAGGCAACTTACAAAAAGATCTATTGCACCATCAACATCATGTTCCAATATGGCGTCCGCCCGTTGTAATCTATCATGAATGTCTGTTTTTCTCAGATTCTCTAGAAAGTCTTGTTCACCTTGTTTATCCCAAACATGTTTTTCGATAAAACAATTGCTCTTACTTTCATGTTTGCTGCTTTTGCTTGGGATGGTCAAAGGAAACGAAAGTACAACTGGCAAGTGATCAGATTCGACAGAATCTTCAACAACGAGTGACATGTCATACTGGGCATTAAGTAAGTTTTGAGACATAACAAAATAATCAACAGTACTGCATCCTAAACTGGATATAAAGGTGTAACTACCATCGAAACCATGTTCACAAAGCCCATTCAAAATAACAAGGTCCAAAGAGTTGCATAGTTCTAACAACTGATCACCAAATACATTTTCATATTCATCGTGTGAAGTCCTACGATATGGCGACTGGTCATAGTTCTCTATAAAATTGTCATCAACATCGATGCCGACATTATTTTTCGAGGCTGTTCTTGCGTTAAGGTCCCCAGATAATAACACATAAAAATTGTATGATTCATACAAATCCAACAAACATTGTTCTAATGGTTCCATGCCAAACCCATTCGTGTTATTTCCCCAAGCATTTGACTCTATTGGAGGTATATATGTACAAATCCAAAATACATTCATGTCGCTATCGAAAGGCTTCTTATCAATATTCAAAATGATCGTATTTTTCAGACTTATATTCAATCCGTGTAACAAAACTAGAAAAAGTCTTTTTAATTAAACAATTACTCCTCCTCCGAGTATCGTCCTTGGTGGGAAAGCTTCTTTGCTTGTGAATTATAAATCACGTAATCATTAAAAAGTGAGGATTCGAAATTCACACCAACAAACGTTTCAGTTAAACACACAAATCATGTGATTTAATATAACTTACAAAATCGTTGTTCTCCAACTTAGAAAGCAATCCATTTACATTAAGTTTAGAAACTTGATTGAAGTGCAATTATTTTTAGGTATTCTTGAGGACAATTATTTTCTATGGACTGCTTTGCAGTAAAGTTTGCACCACCGTTTTTCTGTTTAACTTTCAAGGCCCGGCCGATATCCTATTTGGAAACGGAATTAAGCTCGGCGCGGGACCTTGTGCGTCCCCTTTCCCGCAATGTCCCTGCCACGTTCCTTGGACTGCGCACGTTTGAAACTGTCCAGTATGTGTTCTGACTGGCATCCCTTGGCCTGGCTTCTCCCTTCTTTACGCGCTGTTTCTGTTGGTTGTCATCTCCCTGAACACCAGGATTTGAAAGTGCCACGTCACTGTTGGCGTTCGTCGTATTGTTTGTGTCAACAGACGGAGTTGCTATCTGTTGTTCTGACCGCTCACCATCCTGTCTGTCTGTCCTGATAGCTGTATGAGAAGATGGATGAGCCTGTGTAGAGTGTGTATGTAGGGGTAGAGGTGATTTCTAACGAGAGAGAGAGAGAGAGAGAGAGAGAGAGAGAGAGAGAGAGAGAGAGAATCAACGACGGAGAGAAAGAGAGAGACAAAGAAAGAGAG
>JADBJO010000240.1:490830-503330 GCA_016801955.1 Conus betulinus | reverse complement strand
CTCTCTCTCTCTCATCCCTCCCTCTCTCTCTCTCTCTCTCTCATTCTCTCTCTCCCTCCCCCTCAAATTATTTTGGTTATTTAAGTATATCGTCTCGGCTCCTTTTGACCATTAAAGAATGTGACTATGTATTATGTGGGAGGCGAGGGAATATAAGATATTTTTTGTTTTGATTTTTAGTATGTGAGTCTTGAAATCGGTGGATGGATAAAGGGATGATTCCTGAGCGGAGAGAATGGGTGAATAGACAGGGGGATGATACCTGAGCGGAGAGAATAGGTGGATGGACAGGGGGATTTTTCCTGAGCGGAGAGAATAGGTGGATGGACAGGGGGATGTTTCCTGAGCGGAGAGAATGGGTGAATAGACAGGGGGATGATACCTGAGCGGAGAGAATGGGTGGATGGACAGGGGGATGTTTCCTGAGCGGAGAGAATAGGTGGATGGACAGGGGGATGTTTCCTGAGCGGAGAGAATGGGTGGATGGACAGGGGGCTGTTTCCTGAGCGGAGAGAATGGGTGGATGGATAGGGGGATGTTTCCTGAGCGGAGAGAATGGGTGGATGGACAGGGGGATGTTTTCTGAGACGGGGCTAGGTGATGGGAGATGTTGTTGGATACATTTCATGCATTGATTGATTGATTGATTGACTACTTACATGTTGCGTATTTTTTTAATCTTTCTTTTTATTGCCTTTTTCATTAAAAAAAAGTTTATGTTTATATGTATGTATGCATGTGTATCTACATTTTCTAGAGAACCTGACGTAAAAAGACATAATCTATGGCTATTCCACTACCCTCTCTCGGACTCTCTTTCCCTCCCATCCCCCCCCCCCCCACTCTCTCTCTCTCTCTCTCTTGTTTTATTATCATTTATTTGAAAAAGCTGCCTGCAGAGCAGGGAAAAAAGCAGCCAGGTAATGAGAGAAAATCCATTGAAAATCATAACATAGATTTTTTTTACCCTCGTTCCTTGCAAATAGCGCAAGAACACACGCACTTGCTAGCACATGCGCGCACTAACACACACACACACACACACACGTGCGGGCGCGCGCGCGTGCACGTACGCACTCACGCACGTACACACACACACACACACACACACACACACACAACACACACACACACACACACACACACACACACACACGCGCGTGCACAGAGGCACACACACACACACACACACACACACACACACACACACACACACACACACACACACACACACACACACACACGCACGCACGCACGCACGCACGCACGCAGACACACGTCTTCTCTCTACCGTCATTATTCATTACAACGTTCTCGTCTTTTTCACCAGTCCACAGTTAATCGGTTTTACGTTTTCCACATCCGTTCCGGTCAGTCAGTCATCATTCCTGAGGTGTCTTCCTCTCACTCTCGTTCCTCCTCCTCCTCCTCCCCCCTCCCCCCCCCCCCCCCCTTATCATCATCATCATCGTATCGCTCTCTCTCTCTCTCTCTCTCTCTCTCTCTCTCTCTCTCTCTCTCTCTCTCTCTCAGAGAGAGAGAGAGAGAGAGAGAGAGAGAGAGAAATAAAACATGGCGAAAAATTATTTTCAACACATTTACAAATCGTTACACTTATTTCACTTATTTCATTTTTATTCATTCATCCGATTCTGTTTTCTTTTTTTTCTATTATTTTATGCCTTCCAGCCCCCCCCCCCCCCCCCCCCCCCCCTTTTTTTTTTATAGTTTATTTGTTATAAAGTTTATTTTTCTTACAATCCGTCATGACTGATCAGCCCTTTTATTAAAAGAATTACATGGACACATGCATGCATGAGCATGTACGTCTACGTTCATACACACACACACACACACACACACACACACACACACACACACACACACACACGCAAGCACGCACGCACGCACGCACGTATATATGCAGGAACACGCGGGGGCGCGCGCGCGCGCGCGCGCACACACCACACACACACACACACACACACACACACAAAAGCGCGCGCGCACATGCACATGCAGGCACAAGTGCGCGTAAAAGCAGGCACATAGATACACACAATTTACACATAGCTGCAGCGTCGCACGCGCCCGCACACACACACACACGCATGCACACAGCGCGCGCGCATATATGTGTTGGAAGTGTTATCTGGAGGACACTTCGAATCGGTTGAGGCTTAGACATTGATTTTATTACAAGAAATTTCAAACTGTGGGCCTCTCTCTCTCTCTCTCTCTCTCTCTCTCTCTCTCTCTCTCTCTCTCTCTCTCTCTCTCTCTCTCTAATGTTATGAAGAGATTACATTAACAATAATGTCAGATAAGCATTTATTCACATACTTGTATTTGCGCGCGCGCACACACACACAGACACACACGCGCGCGCGCGCGCACGTGCACGCACGCATGAACGCAAACATAAACATATGCGCCCGCGTGCACGCACGCACGCACACACACACACACACGCACACACACACACACACACACACACACACACACACACACACACACACACACACACACACACATACATGCGCGCGCGCTCAGAAACTCGCAAGCAAGTGCACGTGTGCTCACTCGGAGGCACGCGCACATTTATGCACGCACCACACACACACACATACACACACACACACACACACACACACACAAAGTCCGCGCACACACACACGTTCATTCGTTCAGTCGGTCGTTCAGTCATTCAGTCAGTCACCAAGTCATTCATTCGTTCAGTTGATCAGTTGGCCGTTCATTCATTCAGTCAGTCAGTCATTGAGTCATTCATTCATTCACTTGGTCATCCGTTGGTTCAGTCACTCACTGGTTCAGTCGGTCATTCAGTCGTTCATTCATTCAGTCAGTCGGTTTTTCAGTCAGTCAGTCATTCGTTCAGTCAGCTGGCGTATGGTGAGGCACAGATGCAGGGCGGGACATGGAGTGCGGGGGTGTAGGGGGGGGGGGGGTGTAGGGAGAAGCTAATACAGGGTATGACGTGTGGGGATAACGTGGGCCATGGACGCAGGGTGGCCATAGGTATCAGGGTCGCGTATGCAGCGTTACAACATGGTTGCTGGTGTAAAGGACGGGCATACAGCTTATGACATGGGTCGGGCTACTGGGGTCGCGGTTGCTGGGCGTGACACGGGTGGGGTGATGGGGGATGAGGTGCAGATGCGGGGTGTCGCATGGATGGGGTGATGGGTGCAGGTGCAGGGTGTCACATGGATGGGGTGATGATGGGGGGGGGGGGGGGGGGGGAGGGGGGGATAGGGGCGTGTAGAATTCAGTGAGTGACATGAGTGGGAATATGGGGGGTGCGGATTTCCACGCCTGACCTGAGTAAAGATAAATGAGGGGTATGGGAGGGTGTGCATGTGCAGCTTTTTAAAGCACGATGTAGATGGGGCGTAGAGCAGAGTAGGCGTGATAAGCGTTGGCGTGCAGGGTGCGCAGTTGTCAAGAGCCTGACATGGGTTAAGGTAGGGGGTGCGCAGTTGTCAGAGCCTGACATGGGTTAAGGTAGGGGGTGCGCAGTTGTCAGAGCCTGACATGGGTAAGGTAGGGGGTGCGCAGTTGTCAGAGCCTGACATGGGTTAAGGTAGGGGGTGCGTGGATTTTCAGAGCCTGACATGGGTTAAGGTAGGGGGTGCGTGGATTTCAGAGCCTGACATGGGTTAAGGTAGGGGTGCGTGGATTTCAGGGCCTGACATGGGTTAAGGTAGGGGGTGCGTGGATTTCAGGGCCTGACATGGGTTAAGGTAGGGGGTGTGCGTGGATTTCAGGGCCTGACATGGGTTAAGGCAGGGGGTGCGTGGATTTCAGGGCCTGACATGGGTTAAGGTAGGGGGTGCGTGGATTTCAGGGCCTGACATGGGTTAAGGCAGGGGGTGTGTGGATTTCAGGGCCTGACATGGGTTAAGGTAGGGGGTGCGTGGATTTCAGGGCCTGACATGGGTTAAGGTAGGGGGTGCGTGGATTTCAGGGCCTGACATGGGTTAAGGTAGGGGGTAGGGGGTGCGTGGATTTCAGGGCCTGACATGGGTTAAGGTAGGGGGTGCGTGGATTTCAGGGCCTGACATGGGTGAGGGCACAGGAAGTGAAGACTTTAGGGCATGTTGGGTGTGACAGGTGGGCATATTGGGGCAGATGTGGCGAGGATACTGGGGTGTGATACCCACGAGCGTATTGGGGCAGAGGAGCAACGAAGCAGGGCGTGACACGGGTGGGCGTTTTGAAGGAGAGCGTGTACGAATACGGGGCATGATATGGGCGGGCGTGGATGGAGGGCGTGACATGGTGGGCATATTGGGACCGAGGGGACGCAGATGACAGGCGTGACGCAAATGTCTTACTGAGGCAGAGGGGGCGTGGATGGAGGGCGTGAAATGGGAGACATATTGGGGCAAAGGGGGCGTGGATGGAGGGCGTGACATGGAGGACGTATTGGGGCAAAGGGGCGTGGATGGAGGGCGTGAAATGGAGGACGTATTGGGGCAAAGGGGGCGTGGATGGAGGGCGTGACATGGAGGACGTATTGGGGCAAAGGGGGCGAAGATGAAGGGCGTGACATGGAGGACGTATTGGGGCAAAGGGGGCGTGGATGGAGGGCGTGAAATGGGGGACATATTGCGGCAAAGGGGGCGAAGATGAAGGTGTGAAAATGGAGGACGTATTGGGGCAAAGGGGGCGAAGATGAAGGGGTGTGTGAAATGGAGGATGTATTGGGGCAAAGGGGGCGTGGATGGAGGGCGTGAAATGGGGCACGTATTTAGGCAAAGGGGGCGTGGATGGAGGGCGTGAAATGGGGCACGTATTGGGGCAAAGGGGGCGTGGATGGAGGGCGTGAATGGGGAACGTATTGGGGCAAAGGGGGCGTGAATGGAGGGTGTGAAATGGAGGATGTATTTGGGCAAAGGGGGCGTGGATGGAGGGTGTGAAATGGAGGATGTATTGGGGCAAAGGGGGCGTGGATGGAGGGCGTGAAATGGGGCACGTATTGGGGCAAAAGGGGGCGAAGATAAAGGGCGTGAAATGGAGGATGTATTGGGGCAAAGGGGGCGTGGATGGAAGGCGTGAAATGGGGCACGTATTGGGGCAAAAGGGGGCGAAGATAAAAGGGCGTGAAATGGAGGATGTATTGGGGCAAAGGGGGCGTGGATGGAAGGCGTGAAATGGGGCACGTATTGGGGCAAAAGGGGGGCGTGGATGAAGGGCGTGAAATGGAGGATGTATTGGGGCAAAGGGTGCGTGGATGGAGGGCGTGAAATGGGGCACGTATTGGGGCAAAAGGGGGCGTGGATGAAGGGCGTGAAATGGAGGATGTATTGGGGGCAAAGGGGGCGTGGATGGAGGGCGTGAAATGGGGCACATATTGGGGCAAAAGGGGGCGAAGATAAAGGGCGTGAAATGGAGGATGTATTGGGGCAAAGGGGGCGTGGATGGAAGGCGTGAAATGGGGCACGTATTGGGGCAAAAGGGGGCGTGGATGAAGGGCGTGAAATGGAGGATGTATTGGGGCAAGGGGGCGTGGATGGATGGGCGTGAAATGGGGCACGTACTGGGGCAAAAGGGGGCGTGGATGAAGGGCGTGAAATGGAGGATGTATTGGGGCAAAGGGGGCGTGGATGGAGGGCGTGAAATGGGGCACATATTGGGGCAAAAGGGGGCGAAGATAAAGGGCGTGAAATGGAGGATGTATTGGGGCAAAGGGGGGCGTGGATGGAGGGCGTGAAATGGGGCACGTATTGGGGCAAAAGGGGGCGAAGATAAAGGGCGTGAAATGGAGGATGTATTGGGGCAAAGGGGGCGTGGATGGAGGGCGTGAAATGGGGGATGCATTGGGGCAAAAGGGGGCGTGGATGGAGGGCGTGAAATGGGGCACGTATTGGGGCGTGGATGAAGGGCGTGACATGGGTGTACTTAAAAGTGCTGAGTGGTCGCAGGGGTGGGGGGTGACATAGTGGGCGGTGAAAGGCGTGACATGGGTGTCCTTTTGGTGCTGAGGGGTTTAGGATGAAGGAGGGGGGGGGGGGGGGGGGGGGGACATAATGGGCATATTGGACAGAGGGGGTGCAGACGAAGGGCGTGATATGGGTGTCCTGTTAGGGGAAGGAGAGGGGGATGATAGACGCGACATAGATGAGCGTACTAGGGCAGAAGGGGGGGGGGGGGGGGGGGGGTTCCGCAGATGCAGGCTGTTACATGCCTGGCCGAACAGGAGGGGAGAGGCGTACGGATGCAGCGCGTGAAATAGAGGGGGAGGGGGGGGTGAATCTACATGGGTGGGCGGACTGAGGAGGAGGGAACGTGTATGTAGGGCGTGACATGGGCGAGTGCACAGAAGCGGGGTGGGGGGGGGGGGGGGGGGGGGGGGGGAGGGGGGCGGGGGGGGGGGGGGTGATATGATGCATCATGTGAAATGGATGGGGGGGAACGGGCGTTGGGCGCAATGGGTGGACGTAATGGCGAGGACAGAACGCGTCAGCAGGGCATGACATGGATGGGCAAATGGCGGTTGAGGAGGGGGGGGGGGGGGGGGGGGGCACGTACCTAGGGCGCGATGTTATATGGTCATACGTGGGGGGGGTGGGACAGAGCGAATGCAGGATGTGACGTGGGGCTATAGGGGACGTGGATGCAGGGTATACCATGGGTACAACGTCGTGGATGCAGGGTGTGACACTGATGGGGATGAGAGGTCGCAGATGCAGTCAACGACGTGGTGGCGGGTGTGTGAAAGAAACGGACGCAGGGTATGACTTCGGGGGTGGTAAGACGGTCACGGATGCTGGGCGTGCCATGGTCGGGGAGATGGGGGTTAGCTGAGGTGTAAATACAGGGCACGGATGCAGGGCACCACGTGGGGTTTTTGTCACAGACTGTTTAGACCACCGACAAGAAGTGTGCAAAGAGCCTTTGAAATGAAAGTAGACTTTTTTGGTGTGAAAAGCACACGGAACAGACAACTTCAATGAAACAGGTTTTGTGAGTGTTTTGATACACAACACACTGTGGTTACAGCAATATCAAAGTGCCAATACCCCTTAGTTACTCAATATGCCGTGGTGCTGGATTCATGTAGCCGTGGTGAGAGATATCAAAGTGGGTTAGTCCACATCGGGTAGCATGTCACCGTTGAATAGACGTGGTGTTGGCAAAATTCTAAGCAGATCACCGTTGAATAGACGTGTGGTGTTGGCAAACTTCTAAGCAGGTTGTCAACATCGAGCAGCATGTCACATTCAAAGTAGCCATTCACACAAAAACTGTCCAGTGGCCTGTGAGCTTGTTGGCAGTCAGTCACACAGTGTGTTGCCAGTCATGGTGGGATTGCTACCTAAAACCCGCTTACCACCACCACCCACCTCCTCCTCCTCCTCGTTCTTGTCGTCGTCGTCGTTGTCGTCATTGTCATGGTCGATGTTGTCGACGTCGTCCTTGTCGTTGTCGTTGTCGTCGTCGTCGTCGTCGTTACTGTCGTCGTCGTTATTGTCGTTATTGTCATTATCGTCGTTATTGTTGTTGTGGTCGTGGTCGTCGTTATTGTCGTCGTTGTCGTTGTCGTGGTCTTCGTCGTTATTGTCATCTACGTCGTTATTGTGGTCGTTGTCGTCGTCGTTATTGTCATTGTCGTCGTCGTTACTGTCTTCATCGTCGTAGCCGTCATCATCGGCATAAGCCGGGCACGTGTCTACCCATACTGGCTCGTACAGTTTTTTTTTTTTTTTTTTTTTTTTTTTTTTTTATCTCGACACAGTTTGAGCAGTTAGGCTACAGGCTAGGTAAGCAGCACACGTGCCTGTAGTCTTGCTTGCTCGGCGCACCCACACGCAGGGAACGTACTCGTGTGTGCGCGCGCGTGTGTGTGTGTGCAGGGAACCAGGCCTATACCCAGTAACTCCACCAGCGAGAGCGAAGCTCTTATCCCTTCTCGGCATTCTCAGCTTTTCTTTTTTCATATTCCAAACTTGTGTACGCGTTTGTTGGGAGTGGGGAGGGCGGCGGTAGGGGGTGGGGGTTCAAGAAATCGCGGTGAGAGAGAGAGGGAAGGGAGGGGGAGCAGGGGTGCCAGCAAATTTTAGGGGTGGGGGGGTCTGGGTTGATTACACGAGAACCTCGGCTGTGATGCTACGGACACAATGAACCCAACTGTGACGGGTACAAGTGAATAGTCTGACGAGCGGGCACAAGCTGGCTTACGTCAGAGCAGCCACCAACCACGTCCATTAACATCATTTCTATCGTGATCACCGTCACCATCACCTCAACCCTTCGTCCCATCCTCTTTAATCCCCCACCCCCACCCCTCACACCCAACGCCCCATATACTACGGGGAGGGGGAAGAATGGGAGGGAGGGGGGGACTATAATCAGCCACATGGAGTAAATCACGTAATATCTGTGGGGTAGATCATGAGCGCACGCTGATGTTAGAGTTTTACAATCTTACCTTGCCACAACCTCCCTTCTGATCTTGTTACACACCCACCCCTCTGCCCCCATCTCCTCCCCTCCCCCTCTCCCCCCCCCCCCCCCCCCCCCCCCCTCCCCCATCCCCCGTTCTGCCAGCCCCTTCCCTTGCTTATTGGCTGTGGGGGTGGCATGTGTCAAAATGTATATCCAGATTATCTGCGTAAGAGGCTGGTGAAGAATTATGTGAACATAAGTCGTTTCGTATAAGCAATGCCGACATTGCACAAAGCACAATCTCTCTCTCTCTCTCTCTCTCTCTCTCTCTCTCTCTCTCTCTCTCTCTCTCTCTTCCTGTTCATACCCTTCAATTTTCCTCTCCTTCCTTTCCCCTTTCTTCTAGCGCGCGCGCGCACACACACACACACACACACATATACATACACCTTCCCCTCGCTTCTCTTATAAACATTCGCAATCAATGATCCCACTAGGTACGAAAACACCAGAAATGAGCAGAGAACTGTACATGCTTGCAAGTAACAGAACAAGGGAAGACACAAAGAAAGAAAGAAATGAACCACAAAGAGAGAGAGAGAGAGAGAGAGAGAGAGAGAGAGAGAGAGAGAGAGAGAGACCCATTGTGTAAGCATTCAGAACCCACTGACCAGTTACATATCGCTGTAGAGGTTGATCGATCTGTTTATAACGGATCAGCCTGGTTAGTCGGCTTTTCGTGTTTACGATTAAAGGTTGTGTAAACGATTTCTGTCTATTAGAAGTCGGTTTCAACTGGTCCATTCTTGTATATGTTCACATACAGTAGAATTCACGGAATCTGGTTCCAATGTTCTTGTCGACGGACTAATCCAGCCCATATTGCAGTCCTGAGAATTTATGGGGTAAGTGGCCTTGACATTAGTGAGGTAAAGTAAGGTAATGTTGCTTGTAACCCAACCGACCGCGAACGGCCATGTCAGGGTTGTCACCGCGTTGAAGTCAACTCTCAAGCCATCAAAAAAATCATACACACAATCCTTTACAACACACTTAAAAACACACCGGGAACTTCGTTAAAATGACGTTAGTGAGCTGACTATAATGGCAAGTCGGCGATACAAAAATACACGGTGAACATGTCACAAGACATACAAATCTTCTCTGAGTTAACATGTGAAGGCAAAACGGTCACCTGACTGACTTGCCATCTCATCGTTGATACAGAACTTTGTATTCTTGAGAAAAAATTCAAAGAAGTCATTGAAATATGACAGCCAAAACGAAGCGTGATAAAGTAGGGTGGGTGTGGGCATGGGTGATAACCTCCTACGTGCCTGAAACCCATACTCACTTCAACAACCAACAAAGGCCGGCCAGCCACAATTTTTATTTTGACTAAACTGATGAAGGCCACGAGGAATGGTCCAAATCTTAATAGTAAGTGCTGGGTCCCTTTTCATCCCGAATCTATGATTGTCTACCTAACATGAGGGGGGGAATAAGCCGGAGAAATTGTTGTGGCTTAAAGCGATAATTTTGTGTTGAATTCTTTCCTTCGTGGTTCCGGAGAAATTGTGGCTTAAAGCGATAATTTTGTGTTGAATTCTTTGCTTTGTGGTTCCGGAGAAATTGTGGCTTAAAGCGATAATTTTGTGTTGAATTCTTTGCTTTGAGGTTCCGGAGAAATTGTGGCTTAAAGCGATAATTTTGTGTTGAATTCTTTCCTTCGTGGTTCCGGAGAAATTGTGGCTTAAGTGATAATTTTGTGTTGAATTCTTTCTTTCGTGGTTTCCGAAAAATTGTGGCTGAAAGCGATAATTTTGTGTTGAATTCTTTCCTTCGTGGTCCGGAGAAATTGTGGCCTAAAGCGATAATTTGCACAAAATTCTTTCCTTCGTGTGAAACCAGTAAGATGGTCATGATTTCAAGTCGAGTAGATGACGTTTGGAGTGTCACAAGCTGAATCAGTGATGATTCACAGTGGACAGGCACACGCAATCGTTAATTTAATGCACAATGGACAGGCACATACAATCGTGAATTTAATCCACATTGGACAGACGCACACGGTCGTGCATTTCAATCGCCAAGTCCGGATAATTCGAAACAACAAAAAGTTCGGTTGCTTAATTAAATAGTGAGTGAGAGACAAATTGAAATGATGCATCGGTTTTCCGCATGAGTAGAGCGGCAAACGATTGTACAAAAGGCTAAAGTGATTTATGACGACAGCGAGTTATTACCATAATCACAATCATGATTATCACTATCATCATTATTATTAACATTATTGTAAATGTTCTCATTATTATCTTTCTTATTATCATTATTCATTATCATTATCATATGATGATGACTTATACATTTATCTACTTACTATTTCACTTAAGGAAGAGTGGTATAAAGGGAGATAAGGTTGGAGCAGAACGCGAGTTAGTGTGGAATATCCCCGACAACTCCCCTCTCCATAACAAGCTGGCAACAGCGAACAGAGCACACCGTAGTTCCCCGTACCACATCTAGCCTACATCTACTTCTCTACTTCCATTATCCCGACCCAACCATCCCCTTGTCCTCCCCTCTAACTTTGCCGCATGGTCAGCCAAACAAGTGCAACATTTGTGGATAAAGTCAGCGCGTTTCGCCCTATCGATCTTCTTCATGTTGGGCCTCGCCAATCCCTTTCATACTCCTACCCCTCCACATTCCTGTACCAATCACTCACCCACACCATCCGCTCACGTTGCCTCCTGTCTTTCTTCCATCAATCCCTCGCACACATCGGTGATTCTACAACAGTCCGGTTGTCCATGTCGTCTGCTCTTTTCTTTTTGTCTTTTGCTTTTTCTGTCTTTCCGTTTTTTCCGTTTTTTTATTTCCCTTTTTTTCTTCCTCCTATTTTTGCTTTTTGTCTCACATGTCTACGGAAAGTGGGTCTGTGTTATCGCCTCGTATTAGTTGTCTTGTGAGTGTGTGTGTGTGTGTGTGTGTGTGTGTGTGTGTGTGTGTGTGTGTGTGGTGTGGTGTGGTGTGGTGTGTGTGTGTGTGTGTGTGTGTGTGTGTGTGTGTGTGTGTGTGTGTGGTGTGTGTGTGTGTGTGTGTGTGTGTGTGTGTGTGTGTGTGTGTGTGTGTGTGTGTGTGTGTGTGTGTGTGTG
This sequence comes from Conus betulinus, assembly GCA_016801955.1. Lineage (NCBI taxonomy): Eukaryota > Metazoa > Mollusca > Gastropoda > Neogastropoda > Conidae > Conus > Conus betulinus. The sequence goes on along the minus strand of JADBJO010000240.1, from coordinate 491,760 downwards.
TGTGTGTGTGTGTGCGTGCTTGCTTGCTTGCGTGCATACGTGCGTGCAAGTGTGTGGTGTGTGTGTGTGTGTGTGTGTGTGTGTGTGTGTGTGTGTGTGTGTGTGTGTGTGTGTGTGTGTGTGTGTGTGTGTGTGTCTGTCTGTCGCAGATCAGTCAATATCGATTTGAGGAAACATCCCCCTGCTCTAAAACGGCCCATCGGAGATTCGAACCCGCAACCTCAGGATCACGTACCCGGCGGTCTATCAACTGAGCTATTCAGGCTCACTGCGAGTTCGAATCATGTTGATGAACTACACAAAACTTGTCATTTTCGCTGCTCACGTGTTGCCGTTATGGTGGTGTGTGTAGTGTAAGATAGTTCCCCTTTACATGGTTAGTCTCTTGTCATCATAGACGGTCTGACCAGCGTGTTGGGCTAATGCGTAGGTCAGACATCTGCTAAGTCGTAGCCACGAGACCCTCTTCTTCAATTCTCTCATCTTAGTCATTAATTCATTTATCCATCAGCTTCAAATCATGCGCAGTGTGGTCTCAACACTTAGCGGATGTGGTGTAGCGTATATGGATTAGTCCGCACGCAGTGACGCCTCCTTGATGACACTGAAACTTATAGATGGGTGTGGACGTGAAGCCTCAGTATGGTTCTTCACTAACTTTCTCCAAGGGTCTCATTCCATCCTTTCACTGACTCTGCCCTAATCGAAGCAGCAGGTTGGTAGGAAGAAACTCCAAGATGAGTCTGACAGCAGCTCTTCAGAGAAGAACAGACAAGTGTTTTGACCTTCAGCTCCTTATGCTCCAAGGGAGCCGGGCTGCATAGAGGTCATGACTCCCAGACGCGCCCCTCTACTGCCATTTTCTTTTCTTTTTTTTTTTTTTTTTTTTTTTTATAATTACTGGCGCCGCCGGGATTCGAACCCACAACG
>JADBJO010000240.1:483330-485830 GCA_016801955.1 Conus betulinus | reverse complement strand
GCACGCCAAAGAAAAAACGAACGGATGGTGCAGTGTTGAGGTTAAGCTTTGGGCCAAATTCTAGACATACAACAGTAATGGACACATTAGGGATAACTTACAAACAACTACAATATTTCGACAAAAAAAAAAAGCAATTAATCTTTAAAACACTGGTCGGGAGCAGCAAAAGATGCTGCATGAATTCTCAACAACGACAAAACAGGCGCTTCAAAATCGTGCAATAGTAGAAAAAACCAGCAGCTTGTTGAAAAGGTCAAAGTCATTCAAAAAATCCGTTCTCTGATTTGAAATTGTGCAATGGTTAAAAAAAAAAAAAAAAAAAAGGGGGGGGGGGGGGGGGGGGGGGGAAAAAACAAAAAAAAAATAATAATCTTTTTTGAAAAGGTCAAAGTCATAAAAAAAAATCCGTTCTCTGATTTGAAATCCTGTAATAGTAAATTTTCTTCTACCTTGTTGAAAAGGTCAAAGTCATTCAAAAAATCCGTTCTCTGATTTGAAATCCTGTAATAGTAAATATTCTTCTACCTTGTTGAAAAGGTCAAAGTCATTCAAAAAATGCGTTCTCTGATTTTAAAATCGTGCAATGGTTAAAAAAAAAAAAAAAAAAAAAAAAAAAAAAGGGGGGGGGGGGAAAAAACAAAAAAAAATTAATAACCTTTTTGAAAAGGTCAAAGTCATTTTTTAAAAAAATCCGTTCTCTGATTTGAAATCGTGTAATAGTAAAAATTCTTCTACCTTGTTGAAAAGGTCAAAAGTCATTCAAAAAAATGCATTCTCTGATTTTAAAATCGTGCAATAGTCAAAAAAAAGAAAAAAGGAAAAAGAAAAAAAAAAAAGAAAAAAAATTAATAACCTTTTTGAAAAGGTCAAAATCATTCAAAAAATCCGTTCACTGGTTTAAACTTTCACAGGCTGGGTCTGGGAGGAGGCCGCGACTTGAATCAGTAAACTGGGCAGCCTGAAAAGATCACATTCATTATGGCACATAAAGTGCAGATTTTCAATTTTTTACATCGCCTGGTTTTATTTTTTCAGATAATTCGGTTTTATCACGATTTATTATGATTCTTCATAAAGCTTTATTTCAAAGTTTCAAGCCTGAAAGGCAATTTTACTACCATTCAATGTAGATTTATTTCAAATCCTACAGCCCTTGTTAACAGGTGGCCCTACCAAATTCATGAAAATCAGTACAGTCCAAAACCAGTTAAAACAAGAGCCATGATAAGCTGTGTTGATCTGTTCATAGCATGTGACAAAAATGTGGAGGGGAAAAAAAGCAAAAGAGACAGTATCCCAAGCAATGGGGCTGCGAAGTAAAACCGGCACAAGCATCGATATTTAAACACTATGAACTGTGTAGTTCTGTGAACAACATTCTCAAAATTCAATTTGGGGCTACGTTAAGTCACGTTGCATGTATACAAAGAAATTTCTGAAAGAGGACCCATAAAGCGCAAATAACAATGTATGATTTGGCCAATGACAATATAAATAACAGTGTATGATCTGGCCAATGACAACGTAAATCACAATGTATGATCTAGCCAATGACAATGTGAATAATAACGTATTATCTTGGATAACGAAAATAAACCACACAAAGTTCACCTCATGGCAGAGGGGATGTCCTTAAACGCAACACGTGGCTTTTGACTGCGGACCAGAATTTTTCGAATGACATCTCAACCAAGCAAATTTGCAGTCACTTACCACTCGGAACCCCAGAGACAGATGCAAGCTGAGCGAAATGGGATTATCATCCTCCACCACCACGTATGCGTCTTCCCCTTGGTCAAAGTGCTTTTGCGCCAGCTGGGATACGATGACCTTGGCGTAACCTTTCCGGCGGAAGTCGGGATTGACGTACAGCATTCCCATGGTGCCGTAGCTGGTGCTGATCATATGTCCCACGTGCTGCCCGCTCTCCGTCACCAGAAAGACTGACGGGAAGCGCTCCACAGATTCTTGGACGTAAGGTTCTGAACCTTGGGAGGTGAACTTCCATGTGGTGTTGATGATCCTGATTTCAGCGCTGGAGATGGGCTGAGGCTTCAGGCCGTCGGGAACAGCTCTGGAATACCAAACAAGAAGGGTAACTCCTGCGCCCATGATGAAATGAATACAGCCCGAAACTCCGAATGAACGCTGCTACGACACCGAATCGCCTAGCAGATGTGACAGCACAGAGCACACAGAACAAACAAGGAAACATAATATAGGGAGTTATGGGCGCGCATTCATTTCATCATGGGTGCAAGATTTATCCTACTTTATTGTTTACCGTTTACATTTCCCTGCTACATTTGAGATTTCCTTTCAGCTCTGGAATAGACAAAAGAAATCCAACTGTAGTATTTTTTTTAAACACACACACACACACAAAAAGAAAAAAAAAAGAACTGCGACAAGTCTCGTAAAAAAAAAACAACAAAAAACAAAGAAGTTCTACACAGATCAGAAATGGATGGGGCCTTAGATCACTATGGTAACTGGA
>JADBJO010000240.1:468330-478330 GCA_016801955.1 Conus betulinus | reverse complement strand
ATTTGGTTCACATCATCTTCTTTACACACAAGTAAAATCAGTTGAATGAGTGTGTGTGTGTGTGTGTGTGCCGCCGAAAAAAAAAAAAAAAACACAGACAGACAGGCAGACGAGCGCGTTCAACATCAGCAAACACGTGCACAGTGGTAAGTGAATATCATTAATCAGTCCGAGGGAAAAGATGTGTCTTTAGGGAGGTTTTAAAAGTCTCTAAAGAGTCCGTGTTACGCAGGAAGAAGGGAGACTATTCCATAGAGCAGGTGCCTGATAAGAGAAAATCGTTGGCCTGAAGTTTCAGGCGAGAGGAGGGAAGCCGAAGCAGACGAGAATCGGTGATGATGAGCGTAAGTTGCGAGACGGAACATAGAGATGGAGGAGGTCAGAGAGGTAGGAGGGAGCCAGATTATTCAGTGATTTGAAAACCAGGAGGAGAACTTTAAAGTCAATGCGAGATTGAACTGGAAGCCAGTGTAAGGATGACAGAATTGGTGATATGTGATCAGATCTAGAGGAGCGGGAGATCAGACGGGCGGCATTGTTCTGAACTTTTTGAAGTTTAGAGATGAGTGTTAAGGGACAACCGGCAAGGAGGGAGTTACAATAGTCAAGCCGAGACAGGACAAAAGCACAGATTAGAGTCTTCAGGGCATTTTGAGTGAGGAAGCGGCGAACTGAGCTAATTCTACGAAGTTCAAGGTAGCAGGACTTGCACACATTAGAGATATGTTGTTTGAAAGAGAGAGAGTTTGTCGAGTGTAACGTAACGCCGAGGTTACGAACAGACACTGATAGCTTTATCTCGTTTCCATCAACATTTATGGAACTAGGGAGAGAATGAGTTCTAATAGTGTGTTTTGAAGCAATGAAGATTATTTCAGTTTTGTCTGCGTTAAGTTGTAGTTTGTTATGTGTGCATCCATGATTTAACATCGGTAATGCATGCTTGAGAAGAGGAGATTATTTCATGAAGCTGACTGAGATGGGCAGAGATATACAGCTGGTTGTCATCTGAAAAGCTATGGTGAAGGAGAGAGAGTGTTGGCTGATAATGGCTGAGAGAGGCTGGCTGGGTGTATAGTACAAACAAAACCCGGTCCCAGGACAGATCCCTGTGGGACACCAAACTGAAAAGCTCTTGGTGGGGACTGAACACCTTTCACAGAAACAGTTTGCGTGCGATCAGAGAGATATGAAGAGAACCAGGAAAAGGGCAGAAAACCAGAAAGACCAAAGAAGTGTTGAGTCTTGCGATAAGAATGCAGTGATCTATTGTTCAAAGGCAGCAGACAAATCTAGGAGAGAGAGATGAGAAACTTTGTTTCCATCAACAGCTGTGAGGAGATCGTTTGCTATCTTGAGAAGCGCTGTCTCGGTGCTATGGCCAGCCCGGTAGGCCGACTGGTTTGAGTACAAGAGATTGTTTACAGAGAGATGTTTCAGACAGTTTGGCGAGAACAACTTTTTCAATCAGTTTTACAAGAGATTGTTTACAGAGAGATGTTCAGACAGTTTGGCGAGAACAACTTTTTCAATCAGTTTGGAAAAATGAGAGATTAGAGACAGGTCTGTAGTTCTTGAAAGTTTCAGGATCTAAGTTTTGCTTCTTCAGGAGAGGTCTGACAACTGCAGGTTTGAACAGAATGGGAAAACAACCTGATTGTAAGGAGTCACTGATAATGGATGTAAAGTATGGGAGAAGATCGTCAAGACAGCAGGTAAGAAGGGATGAGGGGAGAGGGGTCAAGTTCACATTTTTTGACTGTGACTTGCTTCAAGATTTTGCGGACCTCTTCAACCGACACAGAGTGGAATTCAGACCACTGAGTGCCAGAGAAGGAAGGATCAGGAACAGAAGGGGGAGGAGCAACATGAGAGACCAGATTATGGCGAACAGTGGCTATTTTACTATAGAAGAAATCAGAGAAACGCTGCGGGGGGTTCTGTCACAGGGACTGAGGAGGGCAGTGGTGTGGACTTTAATTTGCCTAGTAGAGTATTGTTACAGTAAACAGTTGTCGGGATGTACTACAGGCTAGGATTTTGGCACTGTAAAAACAGCATTTGGCACTGTCCAGAATGTTGGTAACTAGCTTATTGGCAGAACGAAAAATTTGTTTATGATATGTAGTCCAGATTTGAGCCAGCAACGCTCTGCCTGGCGCCGTTCTCGCTTAGCCTGCAGCAGCTGAGGTCCGACGGAGATGAACCGGGGTGAGGGAGGCCGGCTGGAGATCTGGTGGCGGGTGGCTGGGCGTGCTGATCTAGTAGACTGTACAGGAGCTGGTGGAGCTGGTCAGCTGACAGGTGTGAAGAGGCCTCCAGTCTGACCCAAAGATCAGACTGGAAGGTGACGGTGTTGACAGCAGCGATCTTTCTGGCCTCCACGTACACAGGAAGGCGTGAAGGACGTGGGAGGCGGAGCTGGGCAACAACACAGTAGTGGTCGGAGAAGTCTAGAGTGAAATCTGGGGCTGTGGAATGCAGCACGTTGTCGTCACGCCGGCTGATGACAAGGTCAAGGGTGTGACCTTTCTGGTGAGTCGGGAATGTGACAACCTGGTGCAGACCGAAATCGTCCAGCAGACTGAGGAAATCGAAGCGCGAGGGAGTCAGTGGGGACGTTGACGTGAACATCGAAGTCACCAACGATGACAGGACAGCCACTGATTGCATTGCAGCGTTCCAGGAAGGACGGGAACTCCTCAATGTAAAGAGCATCAGAGAGTTTGTTCTTTTGGTTGGGGGGAGGACGGTAGATGCAGAAAAGCTGAAGACAGTGCTGACGTAGGGTGACAGAAAGATGGGCAAGTTCAAAGGAGGAATGCTGGAAGGGAAAGGTGGTGGTGGAGGTGAGGTGGGAGCACAGAGAGAGTCACGCACGACGAAAGCGATGCCGCCGCCGCCGCGGGAGGAGCGAGGACAGGAGATAGTTCTATAGCCAGGAGGAGCAAGGATAGTTCTTTAGCCAGGAGGAGCAAGGATAGTTCTATAGCCAGGAGGAGCAAGGTCGACACATTTAGCCTCGTCCCCTGCAGTTGGGAGTAACCAAGATTCCGTAACACAAAAAATGTCAACACTGTTTTCAATGAGATAGTGGTTGATCGCGTAACGTTTTCGAGAGCAGCCGACGGAACGCGGGTTGAGCTGTGCAATTTTGAAGTTGAAGCCGGACTGAGACTGACTAGGCAGCACAGTGTGTGTGTGTGTGTGTGTGTGTGTGTGTGTGTGTGTGTGTGTGTGTGTGTGTGTGTGTGTGTGTGTGAGCGCGCGCGCGCGCGCAAAGCGTAACACTGCGTGACTCCTGCACCTTGAAACTATGAGGAAGATGTTGCTTTAGCCAGGGCAGCAACTGCGGTAGAACACTTTCGGATAGCTTCACAGCCATCTTGTTTTCTGAAACACACACACACACACACACACACACACACACACACACACGCTGTCTAACATCTATCTCCCGAGTGCATTACTGATGATTAAAATTTGCAAGTCCGAGGGCATTAAACAGAAGGAGAACTGCATGCACAACGCAACTAGAACAGCCAGTACAAAATAGCAGAATCACTTATGAGGCTATGCCGGTTGAATTAGCAGCTGCCTGCCTTGGTCTTCTCTTGCTCTCTCTCTCTCTCTCTCTCTCTCTCTCTCTCTCTCTCTCTCTCTCTCTCTGTAAACACACAAACACAGACGCATACACGCGCGCGCGCGCGCGCACACACACACACACACACAAATATGAGGCTATGCCGGTTGATATGTATGTGTGTGAGTGTGTGTGTGTGTGTGTGTGTGTGTGTGTGTGTGTGTGTGTGTGTGTGTACAGAGAGAGTGAGAGACTTGTGCGTGAGAGAGAGAGAGAGAGAGAGAGAGAGAGAGAGAGAGAGAGAGACAGACAGACAGACAGACAGTACCTTTACGGAACCGTTTGTTCAAAACACTGGCACTCCATCAGAAGGGTTAGTTATGAACGTGAGGGGACTGCAGGCGGAAGTGGAAACAAACTTAAAAGAACAAGTTACTCTGCTGCCGATCGACAGAAACAATCTGCACGACAAATGCGACACATTTCCACTATCTGAAGGAGCATACACATGGAACGATGAAATGCACTAAGCTGTCATATGGTCATCCGTCAAGTGATTCCATCTGCACCATTGCCAAGTCATTTCGGCGGGTGTTCAGTAGTGCCTGTCCAAACGCACACAGAACATTATTTACCAAGCTCCCCTGACGATCATAACCACTGTCATGACCAACTCAAAACTCAGTGATGAAACCAGCCGGCCTGGTAACTCTTGACGACATGTCTCTTCAACAACTGTTCTGAGAAACTGTCAACATCAAACCTGTCCTTCCAAACACAATCTCAGTAATTCTGCTAGCTTAAAATCTTTACTCATCACATCCTGGATGGGGGGGGGGGGGGGGGGGGGGGGGGGGGGGGGGGGGGGGGGGGGGGGGGGGGGGGGGCTGGAAAACATAGGCTGGAAATATAGGAGAGGAAAGAAGATTAAAACCATGAATGGCCAAAAAATTTTGAGACAAGTTTAAACCACAATAATCCATAAGGTCATATCAAGATCTCCATCAACTGAAAACATCATATATATATATATATATATATATAGGCCCAAGCTCACTTTTCTGTCAGAACTTTAATATTACTGCAACTACTCTCTCTGAGAGAGAGAGAGAGAGAGAGAGAGAGAGAGAGTGTGTGTGTGTGTGTGTGTGTGTGTGTGCGCGCGCTCATGTGTGTGTGTCAGGGGGAGAGGGGGGGGGGGGGGGGGGGGGGGGTGTTAAACTGTACAAAGAGATAAAACGATCTGGGCCTGAACCAGTTTCAAATCCAGGGATATCCTGAATGATCACCAAGGGGTATTCTGGCCCAATACCCCGAGTCCGAATGCGTAGACTGTTCTGACCGACATAGGCCTACTAGCTCAAGAAGATTAATATCTGAAATAATGAACAATAGTATTATTAAGACCCCCCCCCCCCCCCCCCCCCCCCGCACACACATACACACACGTACGTGTGTGTAGGCTACGTGTGTGTGTGTGTGGTGTGTGTGTGTAATCCCAGTTATCTCATTAAATAAGTGTTTGTCTTGCGGTGTCTTGATTTGTCAGTCAAAGATGTAAAACTGGGAACATGAAATTAATAAAATATGAAAAACTCTTCACTGGCTGCATAAGGGAACCATCGCAATCCCTTTTAAAGGCAGATATATTGTATTGCCTGCTCCGAGGCCTTTCGTCCGCTCCTCCTGGCGTCAAATAGAGACACACCACAGTCCATAATACCGTGGTGTTCTCACCACCAAGGGTGCAAAAAAGAATCCAATAGCACCCCCCAAGCAGCCAGCGAAGAGTAGTAGTAAAAGAAAACCAAACGAAAGTGTGGGGAGGAAAAAAGTTGCTGAAAAAACTACAGATATTATGCAAATAGTATAAAATGTAGGGGGCAATCTTTGAGCCTACGCTTGAGGATCCACCCAAAGATGCAAGGGGGAGATCAAAAGACAAAACACAAGACAGACAGAAACAAATACAAGTAACCTCGATTTAATCAAAACGAAATTGGAAATGAAATGAGGCAGGGAACAGTAAACAATAAACAGTAAACAAGTGGGGTAGTCTTTGCTCCCATAAGGAAACCTAACACAGAGTAACTTTTATTCAAGACTGGCACAGCCTTTTAAACTTGAATAAGTCAGACAAATACAAAGACGAACATCTAATAGTGGGGGAAAACAAGCGCAGGCCAACAACTAAATTGTCTTCATAGTAATGACTTGGCAAAACTTGAAATTTAAGGGGGGGGGGGGGGGGGGGGGGGGGGGGGGGCAGGAGGTTGAAGATGTAAAAAACTGGGAACATGAAATTAATAAAATATGAAAACTCTTCACTGGCCGCATAAGGGAACCATCACAATCCCTTTTAAAGGCAGATATATTTGTATTGCCTGCTCCGAGGCCTTTCGTCCGCTGGGTCGGAAACTCATCAGGGAGACACGGCTGGCTGTATCTACCCTCCTGGCGTCAAATAGAGACACACCACAGTCCATAATACCGTGGTGTTCTCACCACCAAGGTGCAAAAAAAAAAGAATCCAATAGCACCCCCAAAGCAGCCAGCGAAGAGTAGTAAAAGAAACCAAACGAAAGTGTGGGGAGGAAAAAAAGTTGCTGAAAAAACTACAGATATTATGCAAATAGTATAAAATGTAGGGGGCAATCTTTGAGCCTACGCTTGAGGATCCACCCAAAGATGCAAGGGAGATCAAAAGACAAACACATAGACAGACAGAAAACAAATACAAGTAACCTCGATTTAATCAAAACGAAATTGGAAATGAAATGAGGCAGGGAACAGTAAACAATAAACAGTAAACAAGTGGGGTAGTCTTTGCTCCCATAAGGAAACCTAACACAGAGTAACTTTTATTCAAGACTGGCACAGCCTTTTAAACTTGAATAAAGTCAGACAAATACAAAGACGAACAATCTAATAGTGGGGGAAAAACAAGCGCAGGCCAACAACTAAATTGTCTTCATAGTAATGACTTGCAAAAACTTGAATTTAAGGAGGGCAGGGGGGGGGGGGGGGGGGGGGGGGGGGGGGGGGGGGGGGGAGGTTGAAGATGTAAAAAAACTGGGAACATGAAATTAATAAAAATATGAAAACTCTTCACTGGCCGCATAAGGGAACCATCACAATCCCTTTTAAAGGCAGATATATATTTGATTGCCTGCTCCGAGGCCTTTCGTCCGCTGGGTCGGAAAACTCATCAGGGAGACACGGGCTGGCTGTATCTACCCTCCTGGCGTCAAATAGAGACACACCACAGTCCATAATACCGTGGTGTTCTCACCACCAAGGGTGCAAAAAAGAATCCAATAGCACCCCCAAAGCAGCCAGCGAAGAGTAGTAAAAGAAACCAAACGAAAGTGTGGGGAGGAAAAAAAGTTGCTGAAAAAACTACAGATATTATGCAAATAGTATAAAAATGTAGGGGGCAATCTTTGAGCCTACGCTTGAGGATCCACCCAAAGATGCAAGGGAGATCAAAAGACAAACACAAAGACAGACAGAAAAAAACAAATACAAGTAACCTCGATTTAATCAAAACGAAATTGGAAATGAAATGAGGCAGGGAACAGTAAAACAATAAACAGTAAACAAGTGGGGTAGTCTTTGCTCCCATAAGGAAACCTAACACAGAGTAACTTTTATTCAAGACTGGCACAGCCTTTAACTTGAATAAAGTCAGACAAATACAAAGACGAACAATCTAATAGTGGGGGGGAAAAACAAGCGCAGGCCAACAACTAAATTGTCTTCATAGTAATGACTTGGCAAAACTTTGAATTTAAGGAGGGGGGGGGGGGGGGGGGGGGGGGGGGGGGGGGGGGGGAGGTTGAAGATGTAAAAACTGGGAACATGAAATTAATAAAATATGAAAAAAAACTCTTCACTGGCCGCATAAGGGAACCATCACAATCCCTTTTAAAGGCAGATATATTTGTATTGCCTGCTCCGAGGCCTTTCGTCCGCTGGGTCGGAAACTCATCAGGGAGACACGGCTGGCTGTATCTACCCTCCTGGCGTCAAATAGAGACACACCACAGTCCATAATACCGTGGTGTTCTCACCACCAAGGGTGCAAAAAAGAATCCAATAGCACCCCCAAAGCAGCCAGCGAAGAGTAGTAAAAGAAACCAAACGAAGTGTGGGGGGAGGAAAAAAGTTGCTGAAAAACTACAGATATTATGCAAATAGTATAAAATGTAGGGGGCAATCTTTGAGCCTACGCTTGAGGATCCACCCAAAGATGCAAGGGAGATCAAAAGACAAACACAAAGACAGACAGAAACAAATACAAATAACCTCGATTTAATCAAACGAAAATTGGAAATGAAATGAGGCAGGGAACAGTAAACAATAAACAGTAAACAAGTGGGGTAGTCTTTGCTCCCATAAGGAAACCTAACACAGAGTAACTTTTATTCAAGACTGAAAGCAGATATATTTGTATTGCCTGCTCCGAGGCCTTTCGTCCGCTGGGTCGGAAACTCATCAGGGAGACACGGCTGGCTGTATCTACCCTCCTGGCGTCAAATAGAGACACACCACAGGGTGCAATACCGTGAATCCAACCAGCACAACCCTTGGTGGCCAGCGAAGAGTCCACGGTATTATGGACTGTGGTGTGTGTCTCTATTTGACGCCAGGGGGGGGTAGATACAGCCAGCCGTGTCTCCCTGATGAGTTTCCGACCCCAGCGGACGAAAGGCCTCGGAGCAGGCAATACAAATATATCTGCCTTTAAAAGGGATTGTGATGGTTCCCTTATGCAGCCAGTGAAGAGTTTTTTTTTTATTTTTTAATTTCATGTTCCCAGTTTTTACATCTTCAACCTCCCCCCCCCCCCCCCCCCCCCCCCCCCCCCCTGCCCTCCTTAAATTCAAAGTTTTGCCAAGTCATTACTATGAAGACAAATTTAGTTGTTGGCCTGCGCTTGTTTTCCCCCCCACTATTAGATTGTTCGTCTTTGTGTATTTGTCTGACTTTATTCAAGTTTAAAGGCTGTGCCAGTCTTGAATAAAAGTTACTCTGTGTTAGGTTTCCTTATGGGAGCAAAGACTACCCACTTGTTTACTGTTTATTGTTTACTGTTCCCTGCCTCATTTCATTTCCAATTTCGTTTTGATTAAATCGAGGTTACTTGTATTTTGTTTCTGTCTGTCTATGTGTTTGTCTTTTGATCTCCCTTGCATCTCTTGGGTGGATCCTCAAGCGTAGGCTCAAAGATTGCCCCCTACATTTTATACTATTTGCATAATATCTGTAGTTTTTCAGCAACTTTTTTTCTCCCCACACTTTCGTTTGGTTTCTTTTACTACTCTTCGCTGGCTGCTTTGGGGGTGCTATTGGATTCTTTTTTGCACCCTTGGTGGTGAGAACACCACGGTATTATGGACTGTGGTGTGTCTCTATTTGACGCCAGGAGGGTAGATACAGCATAAATCTCACCCTTAACAGTAACAGTAGATACAGCCAGCCGTGTCTCCCTGATGAGTTTCCGACCCAGCGGACGAAAGGCTCGGAGCAGGCAATACAAATATATCTGCCTTTAAAAGGGATTGTGATGGTTCCCTTATGCGGCCAGTGAAGAGTTTTCATATTTTATTAATTTCATGTTCCAGTTTTTACATCTTCAACCCTCCCCCCCCCCCCCCCCCCCCCCCCCCCCCCCCCCCCCCCCCCCCCCCCCTCTGCCCTCCTTAAATTCAAAGTTTTGCCAAGTCATTACTATGAAGACAATTTAGTTGTTGGCCTGCGCTTGTTTTCCCCCACTATTAGATTGTTTGTATTTGTCTGACTTTATTCAAGTTTAAAGGCTGTGCCAGTCTTGAATAAAAGTTACTCTGTGTTAGTTTCCTTATGGGAGCAAAGACTACCCCACTTGTTTACTGTTTATTGTTTACTGTTCCCTGCTCATTTCATTTCCAATTTCGTTTCGATTAAATTTAAAAAAAAAAAAAAAAAAAACGTAAGCGAGATAACAGTCACCACGTCATGCACCTTCCAAACCTTGAGCAAATGTACATGCTTTCGAGAGAGCGTCCGATTTCATTTGTGCGTATATGTACTTTAGTCTAGCGAAAAGACGATGTTTGTTGAGCATTTTAGCCTACCTGATGTATGATCACATACACTTCCCTGAGGACGTCAACAAGTCATTGCGTTTTCGCTTTCATTCAGAGTAACTTCCCTTGGTCAAACCTTTGGATTTGATTTGTCGAGCAGTAACTTCCCTTGATCAGACCTTTGGATTTGATTGGTCGAACTGTCTCGTACCAGACGAAGTTTTCACTCAGCCGATCGAGTAGCCCCAGTCTCAATCAACTATGGAAAAGAAAGTTAACCATCCGTATATCCTCGATCTCTAAAACTTCCCCATTTCAAACCTAACGACAAGAGTCTGTCAGAAAT
>JADBJO010000240.1:410830-463330 GCA_016801955.1 Conus betulinus | reverse complement strand
GAAATACCAGCTGATTCACATACTCCTTTCCTCTGTGTGTGTGTGTGTGTGTGTGTGTGCGCGCGCGCGCATGCGTGTGCCATGCATGCATGCGTGTGTGTGTGTGTAAGTTGTTTTTGTTTTTCAAAGGAAGAATTTTGCGCACAAATGTTTCAGAATGTCGGGTAAAATTGACAGTACTTACGTGTCATCAAATGCAACTTTAACGCGACTTCAACAAAGTCACGAAAATGTCTTCTATGCCTCTTACACTTCTGTTTTTGTTTTGGAGTTGATAATGAGTGTTTACTGTTGTGACTTTAAATTGAAACAGTCCATCTGCATGATTTCTTGCATTTGATTTTGTGATTTCAGTTCCGACACGTTCACTGTGTGCATGGAGAGGATAACAGCGGTCATAGACGGACCTTTAGCCTTCATCTCGGCCTGGGCCTCCTGACCAACTCCAAGCAGCGTTACATAGCGCAGCTGCTGCTGTCTCTCTGCCAGCTGTATGGGGACACCTTGTATTTCCTGACGGCCATCTTCGAGGGCTTTATCCATGGGGAGTACCTGCATCCTCTGTACTTCTGGTTCTATTTTGTGTTCTTGAACAGTCTCTGGATCGTCATCCCCCTCTTGTTGATCTTTGACTCTTGTCGGCATCTGTCTCACTGTCAAGCGGCCTTTGATTCCAATGCAAACGTGAAGAATAAGAAATTTAATTGATGCTGGTTTCTGTGCTTTTAAAACATGTTTTTTTTTAATCATTTTTTGTTTCCTTTCCAATTTCAAGTTGATCCTCGACTTAAATATAGTTGCTCAGGGTTAAAAACTGTAATGTGAATGGTTGGAACAAATGTTAGATTCTGAGAATGTACATGTATATGTGGCAGTATTGAAAGTCTTATCTCTGGGATTTGTATTTGTTGTCGTTGTTGCTGTTGGTGGGTGGTGGTTCACCATATATCCAGATATGCTAAATGTGAAGTATTGGCAAATTGTTTTTGTCAGCATGCATAAATAAATAATAATGATAAAAAGAAATTACTGAATGTTTTTTTAAAATACCTTTATACAGCATTTTCACACAACTAGTGTGCAGATATATTGAGGGAAAACACCTTTTCAGGTTGTTTGCAAGCAAACATGTGTGTATGTCTCTGTGTATGTGTATCAGCGTTTCCTTCTTCTTCCATTCCAGAGTTTAAAAAAAAATAGAGAACAGTATAATTTTAATTGAGTGTGCATCCATTTTGTACATTTGTATAGCACACATGCGTGCGCACACACACACACACACACACACACTCACACACTCACACACACACACACACACATGCTGCAAACACCAAAGTCACTTCACCACAGATTTATCGATCATCCCATGATCCAAGCAGAGAAACTTTCTGTGATATCGATCATCCCATGATCCAAGCAGAGAAACTTTCTGTGATATCGATCATCCCATGATCCAAGCAGAGAAACTTTCTGTGATATCGATCATCCATGATCCAAGCAGAGAAACTTTCTGTGATATCGATCATCCCATGATCCAAGCAGAGAAACTTTCTGCGATTGTTCTTGCCAAGAGCATATAACAGCAGTTAACCAAAAGAATTTGCATTTGTGTGATCTTGATAACAAGGATACATGCCAGTTCTGTACAGGGAAAAGTGGCTCTAAGCCACGCTCTCAACACACACTTAAGTCATGTTGGTTATAGTCCAGCAGACCACACATGCTGTATCAGAGCATAACCAAGTTAAAAAACTGTACTCTGTACAAACTGACAAGCCAAGACTGAAGTCCTGAAACTAAAAGGTCCATCCAACTCAAAAGTTTATCTACAGCCACGGATCATAATTGCATTCGATGAAAATACTGGCATTCTCTACTGATTCATTTTGCATGGTGCCAACTGGGGAAAAATTGCCCCATGCTAATAAAGAAGAAACTTTGCAAGGGATACAAGCTGAAGCATTACTGACTAATCGCTGCTCATGTATTAACCGGCAAGACATGAACACTTGGCGTTTATTGACCCATAGCCATTTACACACTGGAGCTCGCATGCCATTTGTACTAGGTCAAAAGGATGCAAGTTTTAATCTTTCCATCACCATGACTTTTAAGAACAGTGCAGCAAGCAGCTGGCTGTAAACAGCACCAATGACTGCTTCAGATGAACACCGCAGTGATTGGCCAGTGGTCTCAGTGTGAGTTGTGGACGACTTCAGAGTTTCATGATGAGAAAGAGCAACGACTTGCGAGTGCGTGCATACATGCATGTGTGCGTGCATGAACAGGTTTGTATTACAGAACTTTACGCCATCCTGTGTGTATGCATGTACATGTGTGTGTGTGTGTGTGTGTGTGTGTGTGTGTGTGTGTGTGTGTGTGAGTGTGTGAGTGAGTGTACAAGCAGCTTTGTATGACGTAGCCTTACATGCACGCAGCTTTGAGGAGTGTGTGCGTGTGAGAGAGGAAGGGAAGCAAAAAAAACAGCAGAAAAAATAGAGCCAGACTCCAGATAATTTTGTGTATACGTGTTTTTTTTTTTTTTTTTTTTTTTGTATTAAAGAGGGAATTAATGTGCAAGACAACCTGCCCTTTGGTAACCCATGCATGTGTATACTTTGTAACACACAGACATACACTGCACTACAGAGACTTACAGACATTCTGTTCTTCTGGAGGATGGTTTATTACCATCATTAATTGCCACTGGCCAGCAAGAATAAATCATCAAGGTACATGCTGTATGTATGTCAACAGGTTGAAGTCCGTTAGTATCCACACTGGACACTGGACATTTACAATCCCACCAACTTGTCGCTAGACTTGACACACAAAAAAGCTGACTGGTACAACTGTCACTGGAGAAAAAGACTAAATGAAAGATAGCTGAAAAGACAAACAGTGGAGACTAAATGAAAGATAGCTGAAAAGACGAACAGTGGAAGACTAAATGAAAGATAGCTGAAAAGACGAATAGTGGAAGACTAAATGAAAGATAGCTGAAAAGACAAACAGTGGACAACACTGAACAAAGATATTGAATTTGAAAAGCTGAGTCAAAGACATTAACAGCGAAAGAGACATAACTGGCAAAGAATTCCATATGATACAGATGCAAGTCATACTAAAGAGCCCCCAACATCTCCATGCAGGTGAGAATCAACTGAAAGGATTGTCACAGTAAAGTTTCATTGTGGTAAAAAGTAAAAACACGGTAGAAATAAGACAATTATCACCACTCTGCATGCTTTTCATTTTGGGAACGAATTTTTCTGTTGCTTGCCAATACTGTCTTGCACAGATCTTCTATGAAAACGTCTCGATTTAGATAGGATCCAAGACCCCTGGTTGCATTATATACTGGGATTCCATGGCGCACATTTTGCACATGACATACAAAATACCTTTCAAAATATGATTCAGGTGTTGTTAAAACTTTATAAATTGAACAACAAAGTCACTTGAGTCAACCCTCTAATATTCTGTAGTGCAAATCAAATTTTGCTGCATGACTTGGCGAAATTTACTGGGTTTCCCCGAGTTAACTGGAAAACAATGCCACTGATCTCTAGACACAACACCAAACACAGGTCATCCCTCACACTGTGCACCTCACACACGAGCACGCACTATACCATACACAAGCCAAGCAACGCTTCAGATTTATAAAGGCAAACTGGCGGCATTGAATACAACTGGCAATACTGAATACAACTGGCAACACTGAATACAACTGGCAACACTGAATACAACTGGCAACACTGAATACATGACTGAAATGTCAGTGAAGCAATACAGACACTGAGGACCATACAGAAGTTCGTTCTGAAAGTCAGGTGATCGATTAAACACACACCACCACATCAATGTGTCTCGCTCGTGGCAAGTGTAAAATACAACACACGAGCCAAGTGACACACCAGACTTATAAAGGTCAACTGGGGGCATTGGATACAACTGGCGGCTTTGGGTACCTGACTGAAATGTAAAAATAAGCAATTCAGAAATTATAACCATTCAGATTTCTGATCTGAAACTCATGACTTAAACACAACCACTACACAGAGCCCATACAAAGTGATTCACAAAATCTGGACAGTTAAACTGTATACTGAACATGGTTTTCCAACAGCAGAATTTACACTCCAAAAACTTACACTTTCCTTTCAAAGCTCCCTCCTCCTATCCCCCCCCCCCCCCCCCCCCACTTCAGCCTTTCTCCTTTCCCTCTCAAACCCTTCCTCCCTCACCCACCCCCCAGTCAGATTTTGTTTTTTTAATCAGCCCACACATGAGCTAAGTAATGTGCACTCTTTCACCCCATTCTCTGCACCCTCAATTTCAAATTCAAAATGAATGCAAAACAAATACAAAAAACATACAAAACTGACTCTACTGCATTTAACAACGTTGGAAGAAAAAGGTAAGAATTACCACACCAGACGAATCTAATTACAATGCGTAAGATGTTTCTTTCATACAATGAAAAAAATCTGATTATAAGTAAAATATGGTTACTATGAAAAATCTGAGTATAATCAAAATTTGTGACATCCGAGTTCCCCAGTGTCATGGAGGACAAAACACAAATGTCATTCCACCTAATACTGTTAAATCTTCCCCCAGTTGTAAAACAAATGTGGTCTGCATGAAATGTACAGTTTTCTATAAATAAAAAGTATAAATCTGGTGTTCTAACAAACAGCATCCAAACAGTGGGTTATCTTTTTAGCCTGAAAACGAGTCGTGTGATTTATACAGGTGTTTTATTGATATTTTACTGTCAATATTGAATGCATCTTGTTTTCCTCATTCTCCAATTGTAGTGTGCAAGGTCTTTGAGTCTGGTGTTCATCGTTTCCGTGATGATTTCACATTATAATGTTAATCATTTGAAAGGAATCGTAGATTTCTGAATTTACAAAGAAATTCTGTATATGTATGTTTAACAGAAGTGACATATTCATCTGCAGTATTGTTTTCTGACAATCAATTTTTCAGTTACTGCATTCCATGTACGTAATTCTCAACCACAGCAGACTCAATTAGTTATGCAAGCAAAAGTAACATCTTTCACTTGCACCACTAACTGTGGTGTCAAAAGAATGATACCATCACACAAACCATCCATTTTCCACAAATTGTTATGTGGCTTTTAAAACATAATGTGCTACCTTTCATTCTGTATCAAATGATCTTGTGTTCTACGTGAAAGGATTTTACTTTTTCTTATAAACTTCACTAGTGTTGTCCATATCATTTAGCACAACAAACTAATCTTGTCCAAGTTAGTTTCAAAACGATCTTGTCCTGTAATCTGTTCGTACCCTGTGGTTGCACTAATACTGTTTCTTTTCAAAATAATCTTGTCCAGTTCACAACACTTCGTAGACTCCCACAACCTACCTTCAACAAGGATGCTAGCATTTAGTTGAAGTGTGAATTTCTTTCTGTTCCTTGATGTAGGAATAGTAAGGTTGTTATTTTCAAATTAAAAACTTGGCTCCAAAGAAAGGAAATCTTAAACGAGGAGGCAGTGAATATTAAACAGTAAATAATGAACAAGTATGGTAACTCTTCCTTCCATGACGTATTATCACAGGCCCGTAACTCTAACTGAATACTGCTTGCTTAAGCAAATCACCTAGCAGAAATGACAACACAGAGAGCACACAGAACAAACAGAATCATCCCCCAAAACCGGATGTTTCAAGCTTGCCCTTATATCCTGTACCTGACACTGTCCACAGCAACAACTGGAGAAAAGAACAAACATGAATTAACGTTCAAGACTGGCACAGCCTTTTTGTAGCCAGACAAACACGGGACGAACAGTAAGAAACACAGATAACCTTGGTTCTACTGTGGCAGGAAAGGAGAACTTCAATGAGCCAGGATATAGCAATTGGTAAATAACAAACAAGTGGGCTAACTCTATCTCCCATGATGAAATAATTGCGCGCCAAATGAATGTTATTTACGACAGCAAATCGCCTAGCAGAAATGCCAACAAAAATCTAAAGAACACGGAAAAATAAGGAGTCTCCCCCCCCCCCAAAAAAAAAATGTTCCAAGCTTCTCCATGTACCCTGTACCTGACACTGTACACTGCTACAAAAACTGGAGAAAGGCACACACACACACACACACACACACACACACACACGTGCAAGCGGAGAAATAAACAAACATAAATCAACATTCATTCAACACTGGCACAGCCAATCAAACACTGGAAAAAATGGTTACAGATACAGGTAACCTTGGTTTGACTGGTATGAGAGAAACTATCAAATGAGGCAGAGAGCAGCAGAAAGTAAATAATGATCAAGTACGTGTACTCTTGCTCCCATGATGAAATAATGATGCACTGAGAGTCAGGTTGGTGTCGTAAGCAGCAATCGTTTGGAGTGATGGGTGTAATTATTTCATCATAGGAACAAGAATCACTCTTTTCATTATTCATGGGCTCCAGAGTCCAAAAGGAACCATGCTTACATGCAAAAAAAAAGATTCCTGAAATGATGAAACACCTATGAGAAGCCACAATCAAATATGGTCATATCATATAACTGAAGTCCCTAAGCATATAACTGAGACACAGAATAAAATTTAACTCTAAAAGAAGGTCAGGTTTATTACCATTGATTGTATCCATCACATTACTCTTTTTTGTAACAAAATACACCTTTATAGCAATTTCACTTTCTTTTTTAACTTAACAATTCAAAATTCTGTGGGCAGGTAACCTTTTCAAACAAAGACAATCCTAGAAAATGCTCATTTCTGATGAACACAGTTTTGAAACATTAAAGAACAAATATTTTTTTCATGTAAAAACAAAATTGCACAATTGTATAACATACTTATGCAAAAATCTCCATAAAAACATCGACAGACAGACTTGTAAATTTCACAAATCTGGTAGCTAGACCTGTTCAACCATGTTCAGCTTCATTACATTGATAATGAAAATTACTCATTGAAGGAGGCATAGGAAAGACCTCCATTATATTCATAATCTATACACAACTTTGTCTGGGTCAAACATTTATTATAATGAATTAAAGGTCCTTATGTGTATTCAGATCATTCACAGTATCTTTGCTGCCACACTTCCATGCACATGCACACATCTATTAACTCTTTCATTCCTGCAGCCCGGTTTTTCAGTTTACCAGAATCCCTATCCTTTGTTCCTGCAGCCCGGAAAACCGTGCAGTCCTAGATCCCTCCTTTCCTTCCTGCAGCGCAAAAAATCGGTTCTCAGGGTAAGCGCTGTGAACTTTGAGCAAAACCTGTCATCAGTGCGTCATCTCTCCCCGACTGGGTGGCTTGCACAACAGTGTTTATGAATGGAATGGATGCCAGACACCCCTCCCAATGTGCAGAAATGGTCACCGCTCTGTTCTTGACGTTTTGCTACTATGTGCATGGCAGTTCTCACTAAACATACACACTGAGAGGTGGATGGTGGGGAAATTTCTGATTCTGACTAGTTGTATGATGACCATTTTTCAAGACTTTACTAGCTGATGATTTTAATTTGTTACAAGGGAATAAAGAGGGCAGTGAGCAGTAGCAGTAAAAGCACAGACAGCAGGTGACGACAGTGGTGATGAGCTGGGTATGAAAATCTGACATGGGTTCATACTCGGCCAACATTGTTTCAAGGCGCATCACTCACACGTCACCTATGTGTGACGCGTGACATGGCGACTGTGACATCAGTATGTGTACGTACAAAACATTTCATTCACAGCGTTGGTTTTCAGGATTTTGAAACAAAAATCAGTATCTATATGCAACATATATTTCATGCACATTCTTTCGGCATGCAAAATCATGCAATTCTGATTCCGAGAGGAAAACAGTCCTTTCCTATAACTTTTAGCAATCTGGTACTTTCACATCCTCTTGGTAACAGTCAGATACCTTAACATCTTTTTGTTTATGTTTTCACTTTTTCCTTATTCTGAGCTTGTTTCAAGCCCTCCACTTAATCAGGACAAAAGCTTGCATCCTTAAAACCATTTTTATGCGACATATGCTAGGCACTTTTTGGCTATACCAATAATCATAATCAGGAACAAAAGTATACCATGTGTATCCCATATAAAAAGTTCACAAGGGTAAATGTTGTACTCACTGTCAGACAAAATTTACTGAATGTTATCTCTCCCAGGAATCAGGAGTTGTCACTCTGAGTGCATCAAAAAATTATCAGTTATCCTAATTTGCACAACTGTTTGTTGCGAGAAATAGCCTTTCTCTCTCTCTTTTTCTCTCCATCTGTGTCTCTCTTTCTGTGTGTGTGTGTGTGTGTGTGTGTGTGCACATGTTTGTGTGTGTGAAACTTTTTCTTTTACAAAATATCAAAATTTTCCTGGACTAAGTTTTACTTTCCCATACTCCAGTCTTTCTTTCCTTTCTTTCTGTGTATGCAGGCTGATACTCCTGCCGACACTGCCTGTATAGACAGGCAGTGGAGTGGAGTTTTGTGTGTATGACCGTTTTTTCATCCCACCATTAAGGCAGCCACACCACACTCCATCTTTGGGGAAGGTGCATGCTATGTGTAACATGTCATCCATACCAACGGCCAAACTGACCTTCTCTTCCGAAAGTTGGTGATGGGATTTTACACATGTGTGCAAGATGTTGTGCATGCGTTTACACACAGAACTTCAGTTTATAGTCTCATTCGAAGGACTGTATAGGGAATGGAGTCAAAACTCCAAGGGAAAAAATCCCCCTGTACTGAAATTCAAACCCGCAACCCCAGGATCACGAGTCCGGCGCTCTACCAACTGAGCTATTCCGGCCCCCCCATACTCCAGTGATTACTTTAAGGTTAGTGTGGTCCTTTGTTTTAATAGTTGTTAGCAGTATTTACATCACTATTATCATCATTATTATTTCAATATGTAATTATTATTATCATCATTGTTATCATCATCATTATCATTATCGTATGTTTACAAGAATTCCTTACATTTTCTTTCGAAAGTTGCTGAAAAGCAATACCCCCCACTTGTAGTAAACCTAAGCTGCGATTGAGTGGACTGCTGGGGGAAGGAGAATGGGGTAGCGGAGGAAAGATTAGAAAAAATGATAAACGAACACATTTTTAAAAAAAATGATAATAGGCACCCCGACAGACCACATAAACTCGCCTAAGGAATAGGGCCAGTCACTTTGCTCCAACCATACACGTGTTACGCACTGGTATATTTGTTCAAGTGATAAGCGAAGGTTGTGCATTTGTCACACATTTTTTCCATCTATGTCACTAAAATCGGCACTACAGTGTATTGATCTGTCAGTTCCAATGTCAGAGGTTGAAATTCTATTGACAGACATTAATTTCTCATAAACTGTGATCTATTTTCAAAATACAAACAAAGAAAAAGACACAGATGTGTTTTGTTATGACTTCGGTACAAAAACAGATTTCCTTTGGGCAAAAACATTCAAAGATCGAGATCAATACAGTTGAATTGATCAAGCTGAAAAAGGTACCATTTTGTCATTTCCTAACTTTTAATGTTTGTGACATAGCCTCATCCATTTGATAGTGAAAATACTGACCAATGATGATTTCTTTTTTTTTATTGAGATGTGAAAGTGCTTGCCTGATCAAATCGGTACCAAAATTTGATAAATTTTTGCTCTTGTAAAT
Source organism: Conus betulinus (assembly GCA_016801955.1). NCBI lineage: Eukaryota > Metazoa > Mollusca > Gastropoda > Neogastropoda > Conidae > Conus > Conus betulinus. The sequence continues at coordinate 453,648 of JADBJO010000240.1, read as the reverse complement.
TGCAAAAATGTATGCAGTGTACACACTTGACAACCATGACTGTCGAGTTCCGCAGAATTGCCATGCCAGATCAAAATCAAAGCACAGATGGACGAAACGATGATAAACTTAAATGTTGCAGTTGTTTTTTTGCTGTACACATGCAGCCTAATCAAGTTCTTACTCGTGGCCCAACGGGGTACTGAACTGAGAACAATTCACAATGAAGATTAACACTTCAGTTTCTGTACCTATGTTTTGAAAAGTTCTTTCTGTATTTTTCCAGCAACACTATATCTGTATCCGACATATTTTTCCATGCTAAATACAGAAAACTTGTACAGAAGAAGAGGTCATCTGAATTCTGTACACATCAGTAGATGACATTCTCGACGAAACTCGACGCTTTTGATACTACGTGCCTCCGTAAGATCTTGGTCATCAAATGGTCAGACTTTGTACCAAACGAAGAGGTCAGGGAGAGGTCCAAACAGCTCCCAGTGTCAACCATCATCTGCAGACGGCGCCTCCACTGGCTGGGTCATGTCTTAAGATTACCCTCTTCAAGACCTGCAAACCAGGTCATTAAATGGACCCAAGCAGGCCACAGAAAAAGAGGACGACCCAGGATGAGCTGGCGACAGACAGTGGAGAGAGACCTCAGACTCACTGACAGAGGATGGAATGACACCAGCAGACTGGCTGAGGACCGTGCACAGTGGAGCCCCTTGACTGCCTCATGCGTCACAAGACGCGAGAGCATCCAAGTCCAAGTAGATGACATTCTCAGTGTTTTGTGATGTCCTGAATTGTCATAAGACACTGAAAGAAGCACTCCATTTTTCACTTATTTTCTTTTCTCTGGATCAGGAATGAGGGGAATACCCGTACAACAGAAATCTAAGCATGAGGGGAAGTAATTGGTCATAGAACATTAGGAATGCGGGAGTTAAAAAGCCCGTACATCAGCTTCGAAACAAACTGATCTGTCGGTCATCTTCCTCCCCATCACACTCAAATCTTTTTTTTCCACCCAGGTACTATTTATAGTAATTCTCTAACGGCAGCCCTCAACATGGCAGCCTCTTCTGCCTTCTGTTCCTTTGTGCGCAGGCCTTTGGACATGTCTTTGTCATGGGTTTGTAGCTGCACACACACACACGCACGCACGCACGCACGCACGCACACACACACACACACACACACACACACACACACACACAGCTTTTTTTAATATTCGAAAAGCAAACCAGTGTAAAACAAATAGAGCAAAAACCAAATTTTCCTAACTAAACATTATTGCAGCTCAAATATCCATAACAAAGCAAACATAAACAATGTTGAGCATAAAATGCTCTACAAGAGAATAAAAATAAGGTGAAATCTGTACTTGATGCCTAAAAACACACAGCCAGCCAAGATTACGTTATTTGTGGATCATTGCTAAAACGCAATCAGAAGTCGATGATCTGTAGAATCGTTTTATATTCGTAATTTTGAAAATGGTGAAACTGACACAAGAGGGATGCAGAAGGACTCACAGAGTGAAACAGATCAATACTATTAATACTAGAGTGAAACAGATCAATACTATTAATACTAGAGTGAAACAGATAATATACTAATACTAGAGTGTGAAACAGATCAATACTACTACTACTAACAAACTAAGACATACATCAACATGGACAACACAGTGCTCACAGAGTGAAACAGATCAATACTATTAACACTGACAGGCAAATAAACTATGACATACATCAACATGGACAGCGAAGTAACAAAACAACAATTGGCAGTTCGTTTCAAAATGAGGTGACTGAAGGCAGGAAATCAAAGCATATTTTAAAAAGAAAAGTTATCCGTTCTGCAAGACAATACAGAAAAACAGATTAACAGAGTGCAGGACAAAACACTTTGTCTGGATTGTCTTGTGGAACTAATAAAAATTTAGCAGTTACAACTTTCCGCGCACACACAGAACAGTATTTCACACCTCACTGTATATTTACCTCATTATATACGTCATCATTATCTTCATAATCACCAGGCTTCCTTGGCAGAACGTGGACATGGACATGCTGAAACCAGAAGACATTTGATCAGCATTAAAGACATCCTCAGAGACTGCATTCAATGACAAAGAGATTGTTCACCAGCATGCAGTCCTCCTAGATCCTGATGAGCCAGTAAGTATCGAACTCAACTATCTGAACTATGCATTAAAGCTATTCAATCTGAAAAAAAAAAAAAAATACTGTTTTCTTACAGGTAACACATTCAGACTATGTATCAGAGCTACTCGATGTGAAAAAGAAATAAAACGTACCGGTTTTTACAGGTAACACATTCAGACATCAAGCTCTGCCTGTATGAACAAGTTGGACTTGTAGAGAAACAAAACGTCAGCCGAGGTTATTCCATGATGATTATACCAAGATAGTAACAAAAGCCAACAAACACGCTAAACAAACATTGGCATTAATCCTTAACAACTTTTCCATCATTAGTTTCCATTCATATTCACAAGCATGTGTCATTCAAAAAGACAAAATGAAAATAAAATGAAAAATGCCCCACCCCCACCCCCCTCTTCCCACCCATCCCCCCCCCCCAAAACAAGTTCCAGTTGTCAAGCATCTCAACAAAAATTGACCAAGAAAAAAGAAATCCGGGGGGGGGGGGGGGGGGGGAGCCACCACCAAATTATTACTGTCGCAACAAAAGCAGTGAGAAAATTAATACACACTTGACCGTCTGGCCTGCATCAGGACCATCCTGAACATCGACAGTAAGAGACGAAGCCTGAAATCGGTTCTGGACAACCAGGGCCACTTTCCGAACCAGGGTGAAAGGTCAGATACCTCCGCCTGTGTCAGGTCTCTGACGTGCTCAGCTGGACGTTTAGTGGCCACCAACACATCTGCTGTAGGTCAAGGTCATTCACCTGTTCTTCTCTCCATCAAAAGGTGGACATGTGAAACATGTGAACATGGATACCAGCAGCAATAGACTACTAAAATTCATCGTAATTTTGAATGTAACAAATTGGTTCAAGAGGGGGAGATGACGAACGACGAAAAAAAAAAAAAAAAAAAAACCCTGTGTAAGGGCAAACAGCAGTTAGATGTAGTTTTCCACATCAAACGAGTCACGCCTAACTGAAATGGTTCATTTTGTCATCTGGTCTCAGGATCAGCTTAGCTTCAACCTTCACCTAATGTCACTCTTGACCACACCTTCCTGACGTTGCAGGGTCCCTCAATATCTTATGTATCTTACATCTACTTTACTGTGTATTCACACTGTATATTCCTATTCACATGGTGCAGGTCACGCAATTTCATCATGCAATATCCATACTTATCAAAGGGTCTATAAAAGTTTGTATTTTAACCAGCCACCCAGACTCGATGCGTGCAATATCCAATTACCACTCTTTAAAGTATGGATCCACCTAGACCCACTTCACTGGAAGCATGTAGTTCAGTGATGCATCTGATTACATCTTTTCCTTTTGATGCAAAGGTACACGCTGACAGAGAGTACTTAACACTTCTTTGAACAGTTCTAGCAGTGTCATAGATGTAAAGACCTTTTCCCTGTGTCTGGGTGCTGGAGTACCCTGGAACTACAATAATGTCAAAACAGATAACTCCATTTGATCTTCCTTTATTCTCCATCATTTTTCCTCCCTCTCCATCCCTTCTTCTCTGTCTCCCTCCTTCGTGTCCTCCCTCACTCCTATCCTGCCTCCCTCCCTCTCTCTCTCTAAGATCATATAGTAACATGCTTGCCACTAAACTTTCAAATTCATGCTAGTTATATCCAGTTAACCATGGTCACCTGAAACGATGTGAAACAACACTCAAGACACACAGCATTAAGGATACGTCCAGGCAAAACAGGTTTGATGTTGACAAAAGCAAACGAGAGTGATGAGCGAACAAACACACAAGTGGACTCCAAAATTATATGGCCAAACTGGTACTCTGCTTGTTCATCAATTCCATCTGCACAACATAAAAATCACATAAGAATTAGAAACATGATTTCTTCTCCAAGGAATATTCAGTGCTAACAGCTCTCTCAAACATTTTCTGAGTGCCATGTGTGGCTGTGCACAATAATATGCATTCAAAGCCATAAGAACTTACACATTTATTGTTCTTCCTGGCCAAAATTTTGACTTTATTATATCCATGTGCCCATCTTCTGTCCAAAAAAAATGATTTATTTACTAAACAAAATAAAAAACAAACCAACAAAACAAAGTTTAAGCCTTTCCATATGATGTGGGTTTGAGCACACCCTTACTTTAAAAGAAGTAATCCCATAAAAGAAATATGGGTGTGCACACAGAACTGCTGTACAGAAACAAACGCTTATCTTCCCCTCTTCCCTTCCTAATAGACAAAGCATGGGTGCGCACACATCCAAACGATACAGAAACGAAAGCTAATCTCCCCGCCTCCCTCCCCAACAAAAACAGCATGGGTGTGAGTGCACATCCATATCGACTCAACAAAACATAATTACAATGTCTGCTGTCACAATGCACGGGCGTGCATCCAGATGAGATGGTGGGAACTCTTACAGAAAAGGTCAAACTGCACATTTCAAAGAGAAGCGTAAGTCCAAATCATTGATAACTAAAAGAAAAAGAAAAATTGCAAAAAAAAAAAAAAAAAAAAAAAAAACAAACCAACAAGCAAATAAGTTCAGTTTTCTCTCTTTGAGATCCAGTTTCAGTTTACTTAGAGCCCAGCCGACCACGCAGGGCTCTCCTAGCACTGCTGGAGATTCAAATCCAAATCTAAATGAAATGCAAACTTATAAACAAAGAAGAAGAAACACAACTTTCCTATTTGACTCACAGGTGAAGCACACATGCAACTGCTACATGAAAAGTGCAGGGTGGGTGGGGAGGAGTGGAATACGCAGATACAATTCAAACAACACCCGACGATGAGCTCATAATGTACATGGCAGTTGGTGCTACCAGTAGCTGTCAACTTTACAATTAGCATTTCTGAGAATATGGGTTGACCAGCTATTTCATCAGTGTCCTACGTTCCTTTCCTCCTCACTTCCAACAGTTCTTTTTCCATCTGCCCTCCCCCCCCCCCCCCCCCCCCACCTCAACTCTCTATTGTCTATTGTCCCAAATGGCTGGAAAAATTTGATTCAGCTAATATGTGCATTGAAAATGCATATACTAAAATTGCCAACACACACACACACACGCACAAACACACACACACACACACACAAAGGCCCACTTGTTACACATACGAGTCAAACATCAAAAGGATGGTGACTGACTGGTTAGCTAGCCTGCAGCATGTTTACTTACTGCTAGACTATTGTGTCATATGCAAAGGTAAATATTACACACACAATGATATTTGTTATCTAGTCATTCTAATTCAGACAAGATTTCATACTGTTCACATGTTACTGTCACAGGGTTGCTAGCTGGAAGTTTTTGATATTGATGTGTGTGTGAATTAGTGAATGTGTGTTTCTAAGAGAGAGAGAGGGAGGGACAGAGATGGCAAGACAGGCAGATAGACAGACGTACAGAGAGAGAGAGTGACAGAGAGAGAGAGAAAGAGAGAGATGTGTGTGGGGGATACCACTTCCACCAGCATCCAAAGGCAGCTTCGTATGTGTGCATGTGTGTGTGTGTGTGTGCCATGTGTGTGAATACTTACAAATTAAAATATTTCAGTTTAGGGTGCTCGGAGATGACATGTCCAGGCATATGAGTCTGGGTGTATTAATGTATAACACAACTTAATGATGGCTGTGAGGCTGTTTTGCATGCATTAATAGTGAGACGAATGATCAAAATATTAGTTTGATAAACTTTCCTTCATCTGTGCCGCTACACAATGTCTGCAAGCTTATTTTGCGCACATATGATGGCATGGAAGTCAGGTGAATCATCAAAATGTTAGTTTGTTACACTTTTATTTTTCTGGCTGTATGGACGTGAAATGAATCATCAAATGTTAGTTTGTTACACTTTCATTTATCTGGAGAATGGAAGTGAGGTGAACAATCAAAATGTTACTCTGGTGCACTTTTATTTATCTGTGCTGCCACATTATGCATTTCATTTCACAAAAGGGCAAGTAAATATGTTTTAAGTCTCATGTCTTAAAAAAAAAAAAAAATCAATTGAAAAAGCGAATGGATAAATCCAGGAAGCAAGTGTTGAGTCGTTCAACTCACCTGCACTGCACTCAATGGGAAAGACCTGAGAGTAGAGGTCATGACGCCGATGACTCTGCACAGGCATGTCCTGACGGATTTTTGCCAAGTAGCTCAGATCCACCTCCGCCACAGCCACGTCCGTACCCTCCCTACACTGGGCCACCACAGTTCCCCAGGGGTCCACTATCTGGTGTGAAACAGTAACTGGCACGTGAATTCATAGTCTTCAACTTGGTCTTGTTTGAAACTGCTTAAAAGCCAACTTATGACTGCAAAATCCTAAAACTGATATGGGCTCATACAAGGATGTACTATCTAGAAGAAATATATACTGAAAACTTATTATGGAAATATTGTCATGACTGAACAATATACAACAATACATATGATAATAATACCTGCTGATGCACACACACACACACACACACACACACACACACACACACACACACTAATCTAATCTAATCTAATCTAATCTATCAAAAGCTTCAATCAGCAGAGAACGTAACTTCATGTTCGTTGCAATACTTACATGTGTCATGTTATATGTCTCTTATCAGTGTGTAAAGTTTTAACTGTAAGTGATCACAGTGTTAAAGAAAATGCCAATTTTGTCATATTGAAGATAATGCTGAAAATGTTAATCACAAAGTTACAGTTGCTACCTGTTTGTTGTCTTCATGCAACAAATGGCTAGAAAGGTCTTCTTACTATTCATTATTTATCAGACTATCATGCTAGCCCTTGTGATTGAAGAGAAAATGCTGTGTGTTTGTTTTTCTTTTTCTTTTTCAATTTTTCCTTTAAAAAAATCACACAAGCACGAAGTGAAATGCTTAGTATATTGTGAATGTATCTAACGCCAATATATTGTAAATGTCTATTTGAGCACAGTACAAGCCTAGGGCTTGTTGCTGCTCATTCGTCCTGTCAATTATGAAGGTATTCTGTTCATTTGTTTCTGAAATAACAGTTATTAAAAAAAAAAAAAAAGAGAGAGAGAGAATGCAAAATATAATAACGTTTAACACACACACACACACACACACACACACACACACACACACAAACCAATGAACTGACAGACAACCCGAAACAGCATGATTACACAGACTCATTAGTTTACACACAAGTCAAAAACTGTGCAACTAGTAACGGATCTAGGCTTGACTCTAGACTTTCATCCAGCTCTTCTATACCATGGCATGCCCATAGGAGGTTCGCTTGGCATTGTGTTTTCCAGTCTGAGCTGCTGCAACAACGTAGCACTGGTTTTCAATGGCACGTGCCCGCAGCAGTACTTCCCAGTGTGCCATGCCAGTAGTGACTGTGAATGCCGAGGGGTAGGTCAAAATATCTGCTCCTTGTTGAGTCAGCGCTATTGACAACTCCGGGAAACGCACATCATAGCACTGGATGCTGAGTTAAAGAAAATGTTGAATTCAGCTGAACACCAGAGGACAGCAGATACAACAGAATTCTACTTTTCAATACAAAAAAAAAGTAAAAAAAAACCTAAAAAACATGAAACTGGTGTGCTGACACCAAACACCAATCACAGACCTGCTTTTTAATTGTAATACTTCATATCACAAAGCTAAAACAAAACAAAACAAAAGAAAAGAGAAACAAAACCAAAAAAGTCATGTTGGTGTGTGAGGATACAGTGGACAGCGCTACTTTCCCAACAGGGGTCGAAACAGAGTTACAATGCTCTTCCCAGGAATGGTGTAGTCGCTCTCGCAAAGCCGCTCACGACCTTGGAGGTCAAGGTCAAAAAGATGGGATTTGCCATAGGTGGCTACAATATTCCCCTGGCTGTCGATGACAAGATGCGTGTTGAGAACCCTCTTGCTGTCTTTTTCTGCACCCTGATCAAGATACATTTTGACAGGATAAGTGATACACCATAATTACATTTCACCGAGAAGTTGACAAAAAAAAAAAAAAACCTGGAAATGATATGGAAAGTGTAAGAGAGAGAGAGAGAGAGAGAGAGGTGGTAGCAGTTGTAGTGATGGTGGTAACAGTAGCAGTTGTGGTGAAGTAGTAGGTAAAAATAATGTACCAGCTTCAGTAAAGTAGTCTTAAATAGTGCAGCAGCAGCAAGAGTGGAAACGGTAGTTCCAAGATACATAACAACTGCATGACTTTTTTTTTTTTTAAATTCGTAAATAAGATGTCATTTGATAATATACTTATTGTGTTCTCCACTTCTGTCTCTTGAAATTCAAAGAGTAATCAAAGACATATACCAAAAATCTAACCAACAGTATTCACAAAATAATGTTTTTGTTTGTTTCAAATTTAAGTTTTTAATATCTGTCCAAATTTGAAAGATGCTTGCACTGTTAATAAATATAGGCACTTAATCAAAGACATTGTACCAAACATATCTAGACCAACAGTATTCATAAAAAAGATCTAATGGGACACACAATGTATGTGAAACTGCCAGCTCATTTAACTTTATAAACATTTGACATACAAAACTTTATAAACATTTTCCCATACAGCTTTTTTCTCCTGAAAATTAATAAAGTGAATGCTTAATGTTGACTGTCACGTATGTGTATGCAGGCCAGGGGGTGTGTGTGTGTGTGTGTGAGTGTGTGTGTGGTGTGTGTGTGTGGGGTGTAGGGAGAGTGTCAGTGAAGGTGTCTGTGTATGTATGTGAACCTACTGCTACACATGAATTAACTTTATAAACATTTTGCCATACAATTTTTTTGTGTCCTGAAAATTTGTAAGGTGAATGCGTGTGTGTGTGTGCATGCACATTTGCATGCTGTGTAAGCAAAGTATGGATTTGTACACGTGTGTATATGATGATAAAAAGTGTGCATGTGGAAGCATCCATATATATGTGACAGAGTGTGTGGCTTTTTAGGGGTTTTTTTTTTTCTTTTTTTTCACTAGTTTATATCTTTTCCTGCCTACTTTTTAACTTACCTTTTGGTGGACTCCCCCTAAAGACAACCACAGCTTATACTCTCTGGCAGTGTCACGGTAACGAGACACCAGGTTGCCATCCAGAGATTCTGCCATAGCCATCGACTGTTCCTTTGACTCGCCACGTAGTCACAAGCCTCCGGCAGAAACACCATCTGGCCCCAAACCACAAAAAAACTCCAGTACACACTTGTGCAAATGGCTGGAAACATCAATACATCATCGACAGTATAAAAATAGAATCCCTTCTGTCCTTTCTTTCTTTCTGCGTACGCAGGCTGATACTCCTGCAGACACTGCCTGTATAGACAGGCAGTGGAGTTTTGTGTGTATGACCGTTTTTCATCTGCTACTAAGGCAGCCATATTCCATCTTTAGGGAATAAAATAAGATCCAAATGTTGACATGTAATGATGATGATGATGATGATATATATAAAAAAAAAAAAGAAGGAAAAAGTATTTGTAAGGAGGAATCGGCAATGAAATGCATACGTGCACACAGACGCACACACATACACATATACATGCACACACACACACACACACACACACACACACACACACACACACACACACATACGTACACACACACGTATATACACACACACCACACACAGGTACAATTACAGCAGGGATCATAGGAGTGCTCCACCAGGCAGGAGTTGGAGCACATCAGTGTGTCCCAACATTTGCATGGCTTCATGAGTGCTGCTGTGCAGTCAAAACCAACACTGAGGATAACATTACCATTATTTCAAATAAGGGAAAAAAAACTGATGGCACAACATCTCTCAGATTTTTCTTCACCTTGAATGAGGGTCAGGGTCACCAGAGAAGTGCCTTCACAGGATATGTTTATATAGAACAAATCAAAACACACACACACACACACACACACACACACACACACACACACGCATACGCACACACACACGCAGACACACATGCACATATGTACTCAAGCATGTGCACATGCATATACAAAGGTACACACATACACACATATTCACACACACACACACACACACACACACACACACACACACACACACACACACACACACACACACTTACTCTTACACAAACACACACAGAGATATTGCTTTACGTTCAGCTACAAAATTTTGCCAAGCTTTGTTTGTTTGTGTTTGTTTGTTTTCCTATTCTTGTGCTCCCACACGCTCTATACGAGACTGCTGCATGCTCAAAACAAGACCTCAATTTGGTACCATCTAAAAAGAAGGGAAAGTAACATCCAAGCAACTATTGTGACTCAGTTTCTTCTGGAGTTAAAAAAAAAAAATTCACAATTTCTTTTCATTCATAACGCAAATCTCTGAGAATGATCAAACATCAAAATCAAAAAACAAGAACAAAGACAAAAGAAACCTGGAGAACAGAAGGGTGGGAAGAGAGGGGGGAGGGGCACAAGAGGGGAGGAGGGGAAACAAAAAAAGGGTTTGAGGGAATCGTTCTAACAGCAAATCATCATCATGACATCATGAAACCAAACCGGAAGACTTTACCTGTGCACCTTGCTTCTTGGCTTCTTGGATCAGAGTACGGCACGCAGCAAAGTTGGCTTCTTTGTCTGCTGTGCTGGTCATCTGGCACACGCCGATGAGTGACCTCACTGAGCGCTGATCCACACTGTTAGTTGACGCCATTCTTGCACACGTCCACACAAGTCTTCTATCTCTCCTTAGCAGCCTGATAGAATGTCTCCAAATCCCAAGGAATTGTGGTACGGTCATGCGAAGTTGTGTGCTGTGGGGGAAAAAAAATTGTTAACAGTGAGCCAGGCATGTACATACATTCTGTATGTTGTCAATATAAAAGTATTATGTGAATATCCCTGTGTGCCTTGTGCAATGTACTTTCTTTTCAGTGTGTGTGTGTGTGTGTGCATGTGTGTGCATGTGTGTGTGTGTGTGTGTGTGTGTGTGTATGTGTGTGTGTGTGTGCATGTGTGTGTGTGTGTGTGTGTGTGTGTGTGTGTGTGTGTGTGTGTGTGTGTGTGTGTGTGTGTGTGTGTGTGTGTGTGTGTGTGTGTGTGTGTGTGTGTGTGTGTGTGTGTGTGTGTGTGTGTGTGTGTGTGTGTGTGTGTGAGTCTGTCTGTCTGTCTGTGTATATGTGTCACTGTGTGTGACTGTCTGATGCCAAGGGAGGACAGATACAATGATCCATGTCTTAATGATGAGTCTGAATCAACTGACTCTGAGCAGGCAATATGAATGGTCTGTTACCAAGACTAACTATGATCATTCCCATATGCTGATTCTGGAGGATTTTATATTTATAATCCAACACCCTTATCTTTTCATCCATTTTTTCTCACAAACCCCCAACCCCCCATCCCTTTTTCTGTCTTTTTTTTTTGAAAATCTTTGCCAAGTCATTCCTGTGATGATGGCGGAGCTGTTACCCTTCTCTGTTTTTCCAGCTCTACTAATGTGTTCAACATATAATTATTTGCTCAATCGGTGGCAGACAGCACCTCTTGGGAGAGCCAAGTAGATGCAGTTCTGCTCCATTTTTAGCTGCTGTCAGCGCTTATGTGGCTGACAATGCTTGGGGTATGCAGCATTAGAGCTGAGCACTCTGACTGCTGATACCTTGTGACCTCCCTTGTTTCTGGTTAGATTGGACACATGTATGTACCTCGTACATAACTTCTCAAGAGGACATAACAACTGAAGCCATCACTGCTGACTTTTGTTTTGGAACACACTGGCAATGCTTGAATCTGGCACACACAACCCTTCTGATGATCTCCAAGCCACCACTGTGGAAAAACTCAGCTGGGATCTTGATGCAAAGTCAATTCTAGATTAAATTAGAGCTAATGTGACATGAACTGACAAACTGTGATCCTTTCGAAGAGGTATTTTAAAAATAAAAAAGTAGTACAAGATTTTACATGCAAGGCAATATGAAGATGATGCCTGCAGTGTTTACCTGTACGCTGTGGGTATAAGCACTGAAGCGAGAGTCACACAAGCCTGTGATATTTTTTCAAGGCAAAGAGGACCAGCATGAAACTCTTCAGAAAGAATGACTTCATAGTACGCATTCAGAATAATTCCCAAGGAACATCATCATATTAAAACATGGTCCCCAAAAAATCATCTGTGTTGATATCACACATGGTTCAAGACAACACACATATTTATCAACAACTACTTTGGTACTCGGTGACTTTCAAGAAACTGTTCCTATGCCATCGGCCATTCCAAACAAGAAGGATGCCCGATGATCTCAAACTGTTCATTAAGAGCACAGAGGATGCCTGTGGTCTGTCTTTTAAACCACCACAAATATTCGTAAGTGATTCAGCTCACATTAGTCTTTACAATGCCTGGTGTGATGCCTTCAAACAAGCCCCTGAGAAAAAAAAAAAGTTGTGTTGTTCACAGTATGTGGATAAGCCAGAAGAAAAAGTAACCAAGGGAAATTTTCCGATCAAAAAAAGACCAGAAATATGCAGAAGATGTATGTTCTAAGATTTGGAAGTGCCACAGAGAGAGACTGATGAATCAAAGTTCCTGACACTTCTTCAGTCTGCTTTAAACATGTGGAAACAGTTTCAACTTCATCATGAAGCTGTCACTGAGTGCAGACTTATCCACATACACTACATCTCATCTGCCAAGTTTCGAGACCATACTGTCAACAGTTTAAAGTTGATGGATAAATTAATTAATGACTAAGATGAGAGAATTTAAAAGTGTGAAAGGACACATCACCACATTCCAAAGATACATTGATTATAATGACTGTATAGTAAACAAAGCTAAACTCTGGACTATAATTATATTATCACACTGGATCTCTGGTGAATACAAACATCTTTGCAGCATTGTTTCACTGTTTGATAGAAAGCAGAGCAGAAGTGATGACCTCCCAGTAAAGTTACTAAAAATTGTAAATTTACCAAAAACTGCAAGACACAAGACTATTGATCAGTGTATCAAACTTCAGGATAAGGAAAATAACACACTGTATTCATGAAATTGGGGACAGGCACAAAAAATTTCCAACAGTGGGACAGACATATAGAAAACCAAGAAGGTAAATGGAAAGCGATCAGTTCTGCTAAGCCTAGTCATTTTAGAAAGATTTACACAATGAGAAAAAAAAACCCAACCCTATGACCAGTACAGCGCAGATTAGTCTGTGACTTATGTCATGTTTCGTGATCACATGTTTTCATGTACATGTCACGACTGTCTCGCAAAAATTGTAACACAAAAGCATATCCATACAGTACACTGTAAAATACAAACTGCAGAGCATAGGAACGGACTTACGACCCTGATAATGCTATAGTTGACCACACAAACTTCCTTGAATGCTGTGCTACCAAAATTAGCTAAAAGTATGTGCTACAATAATGCAAATTGAGAAGCCGTTACAAGCTAATGCAAATGTTGCATGGCATTCTTTCTGAAAAGACAATCTGTTGCTACTGAAAGGTTCGAAAGAAGAGCTACTAGACTGTTGAAAGAATGCAGTGGTATGAATCATGATGGAAGACTTAAGTACTTACATTTCATTGAAAGGCAAACAATTTAGAGGTGATTTAATTAAGACAAATTTGTCACAGTTCTAAGTGGCAAGAGATTTCTACATTAACAAATTGCAATACAACAAGAAATGTTGACATGAAAATACTGATGAGCCACAGTAATGCCAAGTCAATAATAAAACAAAAACTCACTTGCAAATAGAGAGTACCACATATGGAATACACTTGTTCTGCTTAAAATGTGCACCAAATACAAACACTATTCAAAAATCTTGTGGGCAGCGACACAAAATGTCATTAATTGTGTTTTGAAATAAGATATTTCACACAAATTACTCCTCAGCCTCTCAGATACATGCGTAAATAATACTGACAGGATTTCTTTAAAGACCTCGAGGCCGGCCTGTGTAGCCAGTTCCCCTTTCACTACTACTACTACTATTTGTTCAAGCTGTACACAACTACACATATACACCTGCCCAGCCCAGCACGACATACTTCATACTGACCGACTTATTACTTGATACTTGATATATTGGTGTTTTAGACCTTTTACAAGGCCTGTTCACCACTCCTGTTCAAAACTAGACTTGCATGCGTGGCATGGCAAAAGCAGTCTAGTGATAACAGCTGGGGTCAAATTTGTTTGGCAGACTTTCCCAATGGGCATCCAGTCTTCTTTTAAAAGCACTGATGCTCGGGGCTGTCACCACATTATCTGGAAGACTGTTCCACGTTGACTGATATTTGAAAGCACTGACATTTGGTGTAAAATGAGCTAGTTGCAGACAACTTAAAAACCTAACTGACTGATAACAGTCACTTCGAACTTAACTGCAATCGTGCCGGCAGCATTACTTGCAGACCACGCAGGTGTCGGACATTCATATGGGGGAATCCCAAAAACAAAACTCAAACAACATGGCAGTAAAATGCTAAAAATACTGTCCAATCGGAGCGAGTTGCCTTCTGGGAGTGGCCGGATATGTATAGATCACAGAAACAGGACGGAAGTTCCAAGAACAGGCACATTTATCAGAAACTGGAGTGGCCTTATACGAGAAACTATACTTTGCCCAGACATAAGAGGACTTAAACTCTGCTTCTCGTCATAGATAAATCATCACCGGCAAAAAGTCTGTGTATGCGTGTGTGTGTGTGTGTGTGTGTGTGTGCCTCCGCGTGCGCACGCGCGCGCGCGCGTGTGTATGTGTGTGTGTTTAGGTGGTGGTGGTGGTGGCGCGTGTGTGTGTGTGTGTGTTGTTAACGCGCGTGCATGAGTTCTCTCCCGTACGATACTCTGTCGCAGTATAATCATTATATGCCAGTTGATGCAAATCTATGCGGAAGTTTTTTCTGTTTTTTTTCTTTCTTTTTCTCTTCCTTTTTTTTTCTCTCCAAAGGCCATTCACACATGCGCGCAACCGTCTTAGTGTTACTTTGACCGATAAGTAGTATCGTGCATTTTTCATTGGTAAACTTTATTTGCCAGTCCATAAGCCAGCTTGTTAAAAAAACAACAATACTGTAGCTTGTTTCTATTGTCAAGAACACTGTTGTAAGGTTTATCAGCACTTTTTGCCATTTATATGTAGTTACATACATATAGATAATGCAGTTACCGAATGTAACGAATGTCGTTATCGAACTAATAAACAAAGTGGGTCCTCGAACAGGTACATACCGTTTTCAAAGAGGTCAGAGTTCGTTTGCTTTCAGAACGCAGCACTTCTGTCAACCTTGTCCTTTGAACCCTGTAAATCACCTGAAACGTAAGTTGCTATTTTTGGTCTTGGTTCGTGTACATCTTTTTACTGCAAGCGCGTCCATCTTCGAAAGCAAGCGCATGCGCATCAGAGAGAGAGAGAGAGAGAGTTTTTACATCCAGTCTTCGCCATGAGTAGGGTCAACAATGCAAAATAAGATGAGGCATCAAAAGAAGCGTGTAAAGAGTGACTAGAACTACAATACGATACGGAATTAAATAAAAATTTAAAAAAATAAATAAATTGAGAGAGAGAGAGACGTAGGAGCGAAAGGAGTGCAGGGAAGGTCGATAGAGAGAAGGGGGGGGAAAAGATGCGAGAGTGGGGGTGCGGGAAAGAGCATGTTTATAACAATCTGACAATAAAATATATATATATATATATATATATATATATATATATACCAAGGAGATGTAAGACAATCGATTTTGAAGCGGGGGGGGGGGGGGGGGGGGGGGGGGGGGGGGGGGGGGGGGGGGGGGGGGGGTGGGGGGGGGGGATGGATGGAGGGGGGGAAATGCATAATGATAGCCCAGTCACCATGGGTAGGGGGGATTTCATGTAGATAATATATCAAGTCATTCCAGGAGAACAGAGAGAGAGAGAGAGAGATCGCATAAGAATACAAGCATAACGACATAATGACAAGCTTGCAGGAATTATAAGAACACACACACACACACACACACACACACACACACGCGCGCGCGCGCGCGCGCGCGTACTCACATAAGACATACGTACTAAACACAATAACATGTGCATTTCAAGTACAAAACACACTTTCTAAATAGGTTCTTACATAAGGCAAAGAGGGTGGTGGTTGGTGGTGGATTTATGGCGGAGTATGCAAGCACTGGCACATAAGATGGTTGAAATAATGGTGTTTGAAAGTTGATATGCATTGGCGTTGTTTGGTTGATTCAGGGAGCGAGTTCCATGACAGGAACCTGAATATGTTAAACGATTTGAATAAGTCAATTCTATGAACTGGGACATGAAGTATGGGTAGAGTCCTTGAGGAGTCAATTGAGAATCTGTGAACTAATGTTGAGGGTGCCTTCCCAGACACAATCCTCCTGTGCATTATGATCCCTTTGTCGTATTCTAATCTCAGACTTAAGGGAAGAACTTGAATCTTTTTATAGTCCGAGTCCAGAAGACTACTGCTTTTTAGGACTAATTTGAGTGCTTGCTTGTGTAGGCTTAGCAATGGTTTGAGGGTGCTAGCGCTGGCAGAGTCCCATAGAGTAGATCCATAGTCTATGTATGATTGAATATGAGACTGGAAAAACAGCGTGCGTGAATGTAGGTCGAGGAAGCGTTTGATTTTGGAGAGTTGATAAACTTTCTGTGAAACTTTTTTGTTCAGTGAGGTTGTGTGAGCTTGCCAACTAATATTATTAATTGTTGTTCCTAGCACTTTGAAGTATGCAACCTGTTTAAGATGTAGCCTACACGAGGAAACTTAATAGCGAGATTTTGTCTTTTTTTGCCTGGCTGTGATAAGCATGGATTTAGTTTTGAGGGTGAAGCGACATGTGATTTAGTTCAGTCCATTTTACAAGGTCGTTCGCACTTTCTTGTAAAGTGTGTGCAAGAACAGTAACATCAGAATGATTTGAGTGTATTGTTGTCATCAGCGAAACAGTTCACAAGTGAGTGTGATATGGAGAGGTAGATCATTGATGTAAATTGTGAATAGTAAGGGACCCAGGATAGAACCTTGTGGGACGCCATAGGAAAGTGTTTGAAATGAAGAGAAAGTTGCATCAATTTTCACACATTGTTACCTGTTTGTGAGATATGAGTGAAAAGGCGTAAGAGTGTTTATGGCTAAGCCATACAATTTTACTTTCTAAGAAGAAGATTATGGTCTATCACATCAAATATTTTTTTTAATCAATGAATAGGACACCACAATATCTGTTGTTGTTAATGCTATTTAGCCTGTCATCAACCAAGTTGATTAGGGCTGTGTGGCATGAATGGTTGTGTCGGAACTCAGTGTCGTATAATATCTGGGAACGCGTTCCCAGATTTACCGTAATATCTGGGAACGCGTTCCCAGATTTCCTGAACTTCCAATCGTGAAATCTGGGAACTGGTGTGAAATCTGGAACGTCTCAGAGAATAGACTAAATGTGGCCTTCCTAGCAGATTTTGACAAGAAGACCAAAGATCTCAATTGCACCTAAATAAATTGTTTCCTACCTTATCTCGAAAATCCATCTTTTTTCGTCTTCTTTCTGCCCTCCTGAGCTCTGAAAGACCACGTTCCCAGATATCATGGGCTTTCCCAGATATCACAGTACATTTTGGGAACGCGCGTCCCCCCCCCCAAATCTGTGGTATCTGGGAAGCCTTCCCAGATATCACATTCCCAGATTTCACGCGACACCGGACTGTCTTGGATGAACCAAGTGGTATGTGTTAAGGTGGTGTAATGTGTTTTTTTATGTGTTTTTTTTCAAAGGTTTGGAAATAGTGGAAATGATTAAGATTGGTCTGTAGTTTGCAGGGTCTGAGTTGTCACCTGCTTTGTAGACAGGAATGACTCTCGCTTTTTGAAACTATCGGGAAGATGATAATGTCTAAGCATAAATTGAAGACGTGTGTTAACGTATCTGTAACTGCAGGAGCTGATAGTTTGAGGATTTTGCCGTCTAGGCCATCCACCCCGCAGGTACCTGACTTTTTCACGTGCATTAGGCAGTGATAAACTTCAAAGACTGTTGTTGGTGGAATATACAGTTCAGACGTAATGTTTTTATCTTGGCAATATTGTTTCAGTTTCTGAAGGTCGTTTGATCTGGAAGAATCTGTCGTGACAATTTTATTGGCTATAGTGCAAAAGTGGGTGTTTAGCTGTTCGACAGAGATACCTTTAATCACAGTTGATTTGGAAGAAGATTGATTGTTTGTAAGCTCGTTAATAGATCTCCATACCAATTTTGGGTTCTGGTTTGATGATATTAGTTCTCGATAATATTTCACATGAAAAAAAAAAAAAAGTGAGTGAGAGATCTGCAAGAAAGCTATCCTCCTGGAATCTTGCAAAAGTTCCGTAGGTCACATGTTTGTGACCTGCTTTGGGGGATTTTAATTTCATTTTTCGCCCAGGTAAAACATACTGGAAAACGGTCACTGTAAACATTCACAGGAACATTTTGTTCAATGACGTTTTGTGAATCAATGATATAAATGTGATCAAATAATGTTCTGCTGGTTGAGGTTACAAGGACAGGGATGTCAATTATCTGAGATAAGTCGTATGAGGAAAAGATACTTGTCCATGACTGCTGATATTTTCAATAGATCAATATTAAAATAATCTAGCCGTAAAATTTCAGAAGCAACAAGGGACGCTGCATCCATCATGGCAGTAAGGCCATCCATTCAGCATCATTTGAGAGGTTTCTGTAATGATTCTGACTCTGATATGTTACGTTCTTCTCAGCCTGATTTCTAGCCAAACTGACTAAAAATTACAAAAAAAATTCAAGGTGATATAAACGGTGCTTGCTTAAAAGTTAACGAATGTGAACCAATATCACTGTAGATCTGTATTTCTTCAGTCAGCCATTTGAGTTGAACTGTGCAGAGAGAGAGAGAGAGAGAGAGAGAGAGAGAGAGAGAGAGAGGGGGAGCGTTACGAATGATCGCAGCAAACATAAGAACAGCTGAAGTCCCTGCCACCATGTGAGCGACGCGGGCATGACCAGCGATTTGCCTAATTCACTCCGGAACACAGTACGGACAGCTAGGGTTCCTGTCTACCAACGACCATCGGAACTCCTTACCACCAGCAAGTTTCAACCAGTGCACTCTTGACACCTTCGTGTCACGGGCCACTAAGACATGTCATAACGAAAGTTATTTTATTTATTTATTTTTTTTTTATTTTTTTTTTTTTTTTTTTA
This sequence comes from Conus betulinus, assembly GCA_016801955.1. Lineage (NCBI taxonomy): Eukaryota > Metazoa > Mollusca > Gastropoda > Neogastropoda > Conidae > Conus > Conus betulinus. The sequence goes on along the minus strand of JADBJO010000240.1, from coordinate 434,276 downwards.
TTTATTTATTTTTTTTTTGCTGGCCTGGCGCAAAGGTGTGGGCATGACCCTCCTTTTGATGGCTCGGGGCTGCCCGCAGCCAGGGCAGCAGCTTCACATCGGATCATGAAGGCTGTATGATTTTGTTTTTTTTATTTTTATTTTATTTTATTTTTTTTGTATTGACACATCTGTACCATTCACAAGCAGACCACCGAAATAGTGGCAGAATCATCAACCAGTTGATGGCGGCCACTCAACTGAAGAAGATAGATATGTGGCATCATTCAGAGCTGGGAACGTTATTCAAGTTTCCACACTTCTCATTTGGCATACTGAAATACTGTAATCTACTCATCGATGTAATTCCAGAATAACTCCATAAATAAAACTGTCCAATACGACGAGGCTTAAAACTATATAAATGTACGTGTTTGTTGCTCTTTCGTTTCTTTGGGGTGATAAGTTGTGGCAAAAAAAAAGGGGAACAATTCTTACACTGACGTAGGATACATGAATTTAGCACACAAGTAGTTTTGTGTTCTTGGCTTGACGATGGGGAAAGAAAAGCCGGGGTTTTTAACGCCAAAAGCTATTGCAAATCGCATAAAAGCAAAAGGACTTCAAAAGTTGAGATGGTACTGCCAAATGTGTCAAAAACAATGCAGAGATGAGGTAAGCTGAAACGATTTCTTTCCGAGAACCATACCAGAATGGAACAAGTTGCCTCAGGAGGTTGTGACAGCTGAGTCACTGGACTGTTTCAAGTCCAGGCTGCCCTCCCATCTGTAGAACCTGAAACAACCATCCCCCCCCCCCCCCCCCTTCCCCGCCACCCAAACACACTCCCCCTCCCCCTTACCCTCCTCCTGACCACTATTCCCTAATATCCCCCCTCCCCCCTGTTTTTTTTTTTTTTTTTTTTTTTTTTTTTTTTTTTTTAAACCAAATCCTAAGAACAGCGCAAATCTTCGGCAATCTCCCGAATACGACAAAATCATCAGCAAAATGATGTTGGTCGTGGAAAGGAGAAGAAGAAGATTATGGTTCGACTCGTTGATCTTCATCTTCATCCGTATAGTGTCCTCAATCAACAGGTTGATTATTCTGACACTCTGCTTTTCACTCGACCCCTGTGTTAAATGTCGTGGAAAGCGGTTGTTATTCATTTTGATTGTATGAATGTCACCATCCTGGAAGAGGGCCAGAGACCTACGAGTCCGGCAAACCTCTGTAGAACAATTTCTAAATGAATATCGAGGGTGTGCAGTATACGCGATGTTTGACACACATCAAAACTTAATGCCGAAGAGACAGAGAGATTAGTTAATGAATTTTCTCTTTTCGACGTTTATGTGACATATGTGTGCATGTATATAATGTGTGTGTGTGTGTGTGTGTGTGTGTGTGTGTGTCAACCTCCCAAAAGTGTCGGAATAATAAACCTGATGATTGTGGACACTCGACGGATGATGATGATGATGGCGATATGTGTGTGTGTGTGTGTGTGTGTGTGTGTGTGTGTGTGTGTGCGCGCGCGCGCACAGATCTCCCAGTTTGACAGAATATGGCAGTATTGATCTGATTTTTAAGTCCTGAGTTATGGTATGGTAACTCAGGAACTGACAAACAAGTAGGTAATTCTTGCTTCCATATGAAGTAAATACATGCCCAGAACTCCAAGAACAACACAGAATTGTCCAGTAGAAATGCGAACACAGAGCACACAGAACAAACAAGGAGCTCCCCCAAAGCATGCCCATATTCCATGTACCTGACACATCTATACAGCAGCAACTGGAGAAATGAACAAACACAAATTAACATATATTCAAGACTGGCATAGCCTTTGCGATCTTGAATATTGTCAAACAATGAATGCATAATATATTTATCATCTGGATGTTGATGAAACTGTAATATAATAGCTGTTTGTTTTGTGTATAGTAATATAAATGTGGATTCAGTTTTACTTCACTGGAATAACACACACAGGCCTGTATATGAGCAGGAAGATTTGAGACTAGATAAAAAAGAAACATTTAAATGACATTGCCCGGCAAGATCAGTCTTTAGTAGTTCAGAATTTGAGATGATCTATAAGTTTGATATGAGAGTAAAAATGAAAATTGCACAAAATGCAGAAACATTGTAAAATGTGCATGTCATATAAAACTAATTCACCATATCACGGCATATGCGTACATGCTGTTTTTGCATTGAAACAGAATGGATTCAAGTGTCACATGATGTCAGAGTCTCATCAGAGACAACTGCTGCTATTTGCTGAGAATCCTGATGAATATGTGGACAGCTTTTCAAAGTAAGTTGTTGCTACCATCATGTTTTTAGAAGGTGTGTATGTGTGTGTGTGTGTGTGCGTTCGCGCACGTGTGCGTGCACGCGCGTGCGCGTGCGTGTGTGTGTATGTGTGTGTGTGTGTGTGTGTGTGTGTGTGTGTGTGTGTGTGTATGTGCATGGATGTTTGTGTATGTTGCTCATATGTGTAGCAAATATGTATATAAATGATGATTTTGGATGGATTTGCTCACAAGTATGTTTGATAACATGCTTGTTCAAGGACAAGTCCTTTGTTTCTTTACATTATCAAAAAGATTATTTATAAATTATGCATATATTGGAAAGACAAATTCTGAATTAAAATGGTAGAGGGAACATTTTATCTACCTGTTTTGTGTGTGTTCAGATGTAGATCTGACTTTGACATATATTGGTAATTGATTTATTTATGCTTGACCCATGCTATGATTTTTATTATATCAGTATGTTTAAAATCCTTTTATAAATTTTTAAGATCATTTCCTTTTCTCATGACTAACGTTGTTGTGTTTTTTCTTTCATCCAGAGAATTTGAAGAGGGCTATTGTGAACTGCTGAAGCGAAGATTCGGCACAAAAAGGGTTCATGCTAATATTGTTTACCAAGAATACATCGCCAATCGTGACCATGTGCACATGAACTCGACCATGTGGGAAACGCTTACAGATTTTGTAAAGTGGCTTGGCCGAGAAGGTACGGAACAGATCCAACAAAATTCGAAATAATTATGCTAAAAAGTGAAAGCTCAAGAACATACATTTGATTCTCTTTTCTTATTCAGCTGAAATTTCTTTAATTTTGAAAAACTGCGAAATAAGCAGTTTGATGTTCTTCTTTTGACTGTGTTTTCATTTCTTCTGTATATATATATGTTTGTGTGAATCTTAGGAGTATTTTTTTTTTTCAGTGTAATTATTATACTAAGACAGTAAGACCATGATTTAAAATGTAGAGTTTCACAAGCAAAGTGTTTATCTGTGTCCACATCTCTCCACATGCAGTATGCACTCTGGATCAGTTTCTACAGGAAGACGAATGGGGATGACCTGTATGTCTAAGACCGTGTTGTAAAGAGATCAGTCAAGACAAGCCACCCTCTGTTCCTCCCAAAGGCCCTGGAGCCCTTCAAAAGCAGAAGGAACACCAGTGTGTGGAAATGATGGAAGTGGATAGTCCACCCGAAACCAACATTCTAGAACCAGAAGACTTTCACTCTTTCAGGATTTAACTTACTCTCAAAACCGGCACAATTCACTGCAGATGGAATAACAGGAGGAGTCTCCTTACTCATTCACAAATCTCTTTCATTCAACACTATTAATTTTAATTCTTCTCTCTAGTCTAAACTCAAATTGCTAGAATTATTTTGCAGAAAATGATTACAGTGTATTCTTTGTATCTATCTCCATCTGTACATGTCAGCTGGTGAGCCCAATTGAGAACTTCCACAATCTTTTCTGCTTTTGGGTGATTAAAATGGGCACAGTCCTCTTTAGGGTAGTATGAATATTTCATTTAGCACTCTCCTTCTGTAGAGGTCTTTCTCAGAGCTGTATCTCAGTATCTGTGTTGTTTGAATGATAGATCTCCAACATACCTCCTTTTTTACCCACAGGTATAATTTCTTGTATAGATTTGTCAATATGCAATCCCTTGCTGTTTCTGGGCTGTGAGTGGTGTGCACATGATGATCTGCATGGAAGTAATCAGTTTCCAGTAGTCTTGAAATGTAAAACCAAAGGAAGCTTAACACCTCAGGAATGCTCACGCGCACACATACAGACATACAGGCGTGTGCACACACACAGACACACACAGACACACACAGACACACACACACACACACACACACACACACACACACACACACACACACACTCATACTTTTTTGTTTTGTTTTGGTTTTGTATTTGATATTGTGAAAAATTTGTCTCTTTTTCAGCTCCCAGGGAAGTTCAGTAAACCTCTAGAAAAGGGAGGAAAGAATTTGTTCTTGTTTGCATTGTATTCAGTAGTAATTAAATCTAATCCATATTCTTTTCTTCTTTTTTTTCAATGTTAGATCTAGTTGTTAACTTTTGCTTTTCGTTTCCACTCTTTGATTTGACCTGTTTTGAAAGACAAAATGGAATGTAGATAGATAACTGGTGAAAATGAGTGCAAAAGTCTCTCGAAACCATTTTGTTTACCAAGCTTTTTATATTGGTGTTGACAGGCAAGTGCACGGTGGACTACACAGAGAAGGGGTGGTTTGTGCAGTACATTGACCGTGACCCCGAGACCATCAGGAAACAGGAGGCTTTGAGAGCTAAAGAGAAAATGGACATGGATGATGAAGAACGCACATCTTATTTCATTCAGAAGCAGATTGAGCGAGCAGCAGAAAACTGCTAAACAGACGCAAGTTGTCGAGTACACAGACCTTCAGCGGCAGGATGATGATGAAAAAGGTGAGAGGTCAAACTGTCGGAGTGAGAGAAGAGGGACAGTATGGAAACAGCTTATACAGCAAAGTAAAACTTAACACCAGTTTCAAGGGACAAGAGAAACCTATATTTGAACTAAACAATTGTATCCTGGAGGTGTGTAGCACCAGACAGAGATGGAACAATTGAGATGTCAGTGTGAGTAAGCTGATGGGGTTAGATGACTGTAGTGTGTAGCTACCTCATATATTTCAGAAACACAGGGACACTGACCCCAGTTGACAAAGATCCTTTGAAGTGTAGAAATTCTATATAGTATAATAAATTCCTTGATGTTAGGAGTTATTAAAGCAGAGTTCATTTTCTTTTGAATGGGTCTGTAAATTTTCCACCCATTCACATTATGTATAAAATTCAGTTACTGAGTTGGCCATTAATTTTTTTTTTTTTTTTGTATGGGAATAGCAAGTATGAAAACCAAGGTCATTCTATTTTAACAAGGATTGTGTTTTATTTTCCAGTGACATTCTCAATGTCGGCTGTCAAAAAAGATGAACATTCTCAAGCGTAAGTATGACTTAGGTTCATTTTGTGTATGTTGTATTCCTAACATTTTTCGTCAACTTGCTAGTCCACTGGTTTGTCACAGAGTAGAGTAGCAGTAAAAAAAACTCACAAATGATGGAACATTGAGCCATAGATTTTGCCTCATTCTGGGGGCCTTAGAAATGATTCCCCTTGTTTAACATAATGCTTCTCAATCAACAAAGCGGGTTAAAAGAATAAATTTAATCATTGCAGTCAATTTTTTCTTAATCAATTCTTTGAGATTACAATGAATAGTTTTGTTTTATAATCAGCAGCAGCAGGCTTCTTGCTACATTGGGTTTTGCAATACTACATTACCAGTTGCAGTAGTAACAGCAGAATTGCTGTCATCAATTTTGAAATGGTTTTTATCTGCATCTTTAGTCTATGTATAGATCTGAGTAATACAAAAACGTTTACTGTCTTAGAGAATAGTCATATAATTGGTGATTGAACATTTTGTCTTTTCTGCATGTCTGTTCTACAGCAGTAGGCTTCTTGCTACATTGGGCTTTGTAATACTACATTACCTGTTGCAGAAGAAGTAGCAGAATTGCTGTCATCAATTTTGAAATTGTTTTTGTCAGCATCTCTGTTCTGTATACAGATCCAAATAATACACAAACATATTAACTGTCTTGGAACAGCCATATTTGATACTGGAAAATGTGAAATTTGGTTACAGTTTCAGATACTACAACTGTAGATAATACGTACATGAGAAAAGCAAACCGTAAACAAACAGGTACACAATTTTGTTCCTGATTTTTACATCTTCTGGTTTGGATGGAAAGATTTTAGGAGTGGTCTGTCTGATAACAGCGGCTGTGGTAGCTGTATTAGACATGGTTGTATAGGCAGCTGTATTACATGGTTGTATAGGCAGCTGTATTAGACATGGTTGTAAAGGCAGCTGTATTAGACATGGTTGTATAGGCAGCTGTATTAGACATGGTTGTATAGGCAGCTGTATTAGACATGGTTGTAGAGGCAGCTGTATTAGACATGGTTGTATAGGCAGCTCTATTAGACATGGTTGTAGAGGCAAAAATCTCGTCTCGTCAGTGGCGAATCTGACCTCTAGCTAGGGACAGGAAGAAGAAAGACAAGATTAACTGACAACAACATCAAAGCAGTTTGGCACCTGAACCTTTTGGCAAAAAAAAAGTGATTTGTATTATGCAGGTGTTATCTTATTTTCAGGCCGCTAGATGTTTTGAAATATATTCATGGAAGAGTTTGGCTTCATCTTAGAAATGTTAATGTTTTAATGTTTTGGGTTTTTTTTTCTGTTCAAGTTATTTGTTGTTCCTCACCTAATTCACGGTGTAATGTGTGGAGGAAGGAAACTTTAACTAATTTTTACTAGTTGCAAAGTAAGATGATTGCAGGCGGAAATATAAACAAATCTTTAAATAAAATGTTAGCGAACCGCCCCAAAAACGTGGACAAACATATCACAAGACAAAACACAATGCGTTTCGGCCTCATAGGTCTTCTTCAGGCAAGATGCTAAACAATTATTACAACGAAAATGAACGACCAGTCACTTATCAATTATTTGGTTATAATAATTGCTTTGTATCTTGCTTGAAAAAGTCCTAAGAGGTCAAAACGCATCATGTTTTGTCTTGTGATACGTTTGTCCACGTTTTTTTTTTGTGGTTTGCTAACATTTATTTAAGATTAATTACTACCAGTGGAAAGAATGTTGCTTTGTAAATAACAAGGGCATTTTCTGTCCTGGACACTTGTGGCTATGTTTTACAAAATCCGCCATATCGTCAGCATGCAAGAAATTCAGATGCTCTGGAAGAATGATCATTGTTTGATTTCTGTTTACAGAAAAAACCCACTAGCTTTCAATCCATTCAAAAGGCCAGCCCCCAAAAATGACAGTGATCCATCTACCAGCTCACAATCATCAGAACAGTTGTCTTCCACCTCCTCAGCGTTGGCATCATCTTCTAGTTCCTCCTCCTCCTCCTCCTCCAAGTCATGGTCAGGAAAGAAGTCAGATAAAGCTGGGGACAAACGGAAGGCAAAATCTGCCCTGGACGAGATCATGGAAGTGAGTGGGGTTTGGCTTGTGTCTATATGTGTGAATATAGGCACATGTGTGTTTGTTGACTGTGTATGTGTTCTTGTTTCTGTATCTCTAATTTAACCTCTTTTAACTTTGAAAGAGAACATTTCGAAAGGGTTTGTGGAAATGTCGTGGGTACTGAAAAATGTTTTAACTGGTCCCAGAGATGATGATCATGTGTGATAGTGATTGTTTTGGAACGAATCAACCCTGAAAATGCTTGGTACTTGCTGTTTCAGTAAAAGTGTTTGGAGAATGTTGAAAATAGGAACTGCTGTGTAAACATCAGACTGACAAGCAGCAGGTGTTTTGCATGCTTTGCAAAGTTAATTCAGCCATGGGAAAAGGTACATTTTGAGGCCTTTGAAAACCAAATAAATTCTCTTTGGAAGGCTCTTTGAGAATTTTTTTATTTTGACATAAAAGTTTGTATCAACCATACTGTAGGCACCAGAGACTGTGTATGCATTTCTACCAGATCAACAGAAAATTTGTTTGTTCAGTTTATCCCAGTTCACAATGAGTGTGTGTTTTTATATATTTATTCACACACACACACACACACACACACACACACACACACACACACACACACACACACACATTCACACTCATACACAGACAGACATACACATAGACACACATGTACTCTCACACTCACACACACACAGACAGACACACACACACACACACACACACACACACACACTCACACTCACACACACACACACACACACACACACACACACACACACACACACACACACTGTACACACTGTACACACACACACACACACACACACTCACACTCACACTGTACACAGACACACACACACACACACACACACACACACACACACACACACACACAACACACACACACACACACACACACACACACACACACACACACACACACACACACACACACACACACAAAATCCAGTAAAAAGCAAAATGCATGGCTGCAAGACATACATTATCTATTTAATTCACAGCATAAGGCTGCTTCATCAGGGATGATACCAACTGAATAAAAGGGGATAATCATGATAGCTTTGCATCATGAGTGGCAATAACTGCATTAAAGAGTCTTCCTGCGTGTAGCGCATCACACACATATGGACACACTCTTGGGTGCACCACACTCAAGTACTATGTCTTGAAAATGCACAAGCATTCCCACCATTTTTAAAAAGCATGTGTAAAAAAACACACACACACACACACACACACACACACAGGGTGAGTTCTCACATAAGACAGACTAACAGAGAGAGAGAGAGAGAAAGAGAGAGAGAGAGAGAGAGGGAACAAGAGCCTCGCAGGAGAGAAAGAACTGAATGAGAGTGCCAAAGAAAGTCATCAGAATATGTTATCATCATGACTGATGACAACTGCAGAAATGATGGGGGAAAAGCATCATGATTCGTTTTGCCTGTTACATATATTACATCCATACATGCTGCCTCTTGGGTCAGGTGTTGTCTTTGAACGACTGGCTTGTTGCTGCAAAGTTTGGATGATATGTAGGTGTTCCAGCCATGGATTCTGTGTTTCACTTGACTTTCTGTTGTCATTGATCAGATTGTCAAGTGACATAATGAAACAGATATATTGCTTTGGTTAAAAACTGTGTCTTTGTCAAAGATTAGGCATGCTCAGTGTGTGTGTGTGTGTGTGTGTGTGTGTGTGTGTGTGTGTGTGTGTAACATTTTTTTACTAAATATTTTAGAGGTACACATCATATTTCTTCTGCCGTTGGATTGTGTTCTTCTACTCGTGGGATTAATCATGAACAGCATTATTACAGGTGGAGGAGAAGAAAAAGGAGAAGACCAACCGCAAAGATCACTGGCTGTGCAAGAACATTGTGGTCAAAGTGACTTTCAAGCGCCTGGGAGATAAGTACTACAAGAAGAAGGCCTACGTCAAGGTTGGTAGGCAGCAGGCATTTCACCTGTCTTTTGTCTTTCTTTTCTCCCCTGTGTCAGGGATTTGCCTGTCTTTTGTCTTTCTTTTTTTTCCCCTGTGTCAGGGATTTGCCTGTCTTTTGTCTTTCTTTTTTTTTTCCCCTGTGTCAGGGATTTGCCTGTCTTTTGTCTTTCTTTTTTTTTTTCCCTGTGTCAGGGATTGCCTGATCTAGACAGATAACTACAGGAGAAATGATGTGGTTCATCTGAATCTGTCAAGGCTATTGTCAAGTCCACAGCGTAGGAGGAGCCAGGCATTTAATGTGCACTGATTGTTTGCTTTCTGTCTGTCAAACACTCTAGCATGAGGGGATGAGGGATCTGGGAAAGAAGGGAGGGGAATTAGGGGAGGTTTGCTATGTTGTTTATGTTTGTCTAACTTTGTACGGTGTGGGCAAGTTTCTTTTTTTTTTTTTTTTGCTGTCCCAACCTCTGCGCCACCCCAGAGGCAGTGCACCCACGCCGCTCATTCCGACACCCTGTCCACAGCCACAGCCCGGTCGGGCCCCGCCGCAGCCCCGGCACCGGCAATCCACAGGGAGCAGTCAATGTTAAGTCGTCAGGAGGCAACCCACCGGAGGAGACACTGCACTGCTGCCGAGTCACTTCAGTGGTGTTCAGTGGCGCCTGTTCTGATCTAACATACGCAGGACACCACCTACTAAGCCCCCTACTGACGACAATAATTGCTTAGTCGCGGAGCTGGCGTGAGTGAGCTCTCCCTCCAGAGGGCGCCACCACGTCCGTCCAACGACAGCCCCCATGGACTCGCCGATACCGGTGACCCCGACGGAACCAAACCAAGGCCACAGACGCGGAGGAGAGGACATCGAAACTGAGGTCACCATGAGAGCATGGCATGAAGGGCCACAGAATTTGAGACTTTTTTTTTTTTTTTTTATAATGATCGATGAGAATGAGGATGATTATGATGATGCTACGGATTTCCATTTCGGTCTGAGACTACATGACAGGGCTGTACTCTACGCTTCCTTTCATAATAAATCCCGGCGTCAACCAGGCCCGAGAGATACAGACACCTGCAGTGTTGGTCAGGAAATTTGAGCAACACTCTCAGAAACGCATCCATTAAGTGGATGAAACTCAACTGTGTGGTCCCAGTCTTCCCAACTGAGTCCGCAGCAAACTCAACTCTGGGTAGGAGCCGGTCGGGCAGCAGAAAAACCCACATGACTTCTGATGGGATTCGAACCCACGACCTCCCAGCTGAGAGTTCGCGACGCTAACCACTTCGCCACGGCGGCTGGTGGCCAAGTTCTTAGTGTTCCCAGAGTGAATGCCATATTGTTCATGTTAGGGCTTCCCAACTGAATGCCTTGGGGGTTGAGTTAGCGTTCCTCAGCTGAGCACTATGGAGGTCATGTTTTGTTTGTGTTCCCCAACTGAATCTTATGTGGGTGTTGTTTCTTTGTGTTGCTCAACTGAACCTTATGTGGGTCATGTTTGACTTTGCCAGCCAAACTCCATGGAGGTCATGTTTGTTATCTTCCCCAGCTGCATGCCATGGGGGTCATGTTTGTGTTCCCCAGCTAAGCACCATGTTGGTCTTGTTTGTAAGCTTGCACTCTGAACTCTGTGGGTATCATGTCTTATTTGATTGTGCTCACTAGCTGAATACTTTGGGAATTGTGCTTGTATGTATTCTCGATCTGATACACCAGAGGATTAGTGTTTGATTTTATTCCATGGTTGACCATCATGATAGTCATATTTTTTTTTATTTGTTCACCAACACCATGTGAGTCTTTGTGTTTTCGAGCTGAAACACCAGTTTGATCAGGTGTGTTTATGTTCCCCAGCTGAACAGCATTGAAGTAATTTTTTGTTGTTGTGTTCCCATCTGAATGTCATGGGATTCATGTGCGTTTGTGTTCCCTTGCTGAATAATATGGGGACATGCTAGCTGAACATTGGGGTCATTGGTGTGTTTGTGTTCTCTAGCTGAATTCCATGGAGTCAATTGTGTTTGATGGTGTTGCTTAAGTAAACACTCCAGAGGTCGCCCAGTATATGAAATCACAAAGGAAACACTAGCTCGTATACTGCATTTCACCGGCTAGATATCCTGATTCCATCTATGGAGGACTGCGCTTGTTTTCAGGACTGAAGGTTTAGATGCCAGGAGCTTACTATGGCTAAGTTAATTCCTACAGAACATTACAAGAACAAATGGTGGACCTAAAGTTCATTTTTCTTTAAAACATTGTCAAACCTTTAGACCAGGTCTTGAGTGGCAGATGGTTGAAAATGGAGGGTTAGGGAGGGGGGTGGGGGGGGGGGGGGGGGGCAACATTTTTATCCAAAATGTTGTAACAGTTGCAGTTGCTTCCTGTCTTATTATTTTTATTGATGCCGTATTACGTGTGACCTTTGAAAGTTATTTTTCTTGTGGTTTGTTTTGTGCATGAAGGACGTCAAAAGACCTGTATACGGGGATCATCAGGATGCTGGACAGTGGAGACACACACTCAAGGTGGACCAGACCCACGTGGAAACTGTCATTCCTGCAATCGGTGAACTTCATATTTGATTTTTTTGCTTCACTTGCCACTAATACACATGTTCCTGCAATCAGAGAATTTTATATTTGCTTCTTTGTTCTGTTGCTGCTTGCACACATGTTCCTGCTAATGGTGAATTTTACATTTGCTTGTTTGTTCATTTGCCGTTAGCACACGTTTCTTCTATCGGTGAATTTTATATTTGCTTGTTTTGCATACTTGTCGCTAGCATTCATATTCCTGCTATTGGTGAATGATATATTTGCCTGTTTGTTCACTAGCTGCCAGCACTCATGTTGCAGCAAGAGCGGCTTGGTACTGTGTCAACCCTCCCCCCCCCCCCCAAATTTGTATGTCACAAACTTTTCCGTGCTGTTGAGAGCAGTGTATTGACAACTTTGAACCCTTACCTTTGTGGAGTATCTACTCCTGATCTTGAATACATGATGTCATGTGTGGCTCTTTTTCCCCTTCCTCTTCTTGACACAAAATGGTGCATGTGTTTGCTGCTCTTGCTGTTTCAGTTATAAATTTGATCACTTAGAGTGTTTTATGAGTTCAAAGCACTCAGAGTGATGAACGTAATGAGTTGCAAGTTAATGTGCTATGCTGAAATGTGTTCACCTGCACAACAGTTTATTGGTCGAATGCTTAAATGTTATTTTCATCATGTGTGTGTGTGTGTGTGTGTGTGTGTGTGTGTGTGTGTGTGTGTGTGTGTGTGTGTGTGTGTTGTGTGTGTGTGTGAGAGAGAGAGAGAGGGAAAGAGACATCAATCGTTTAATCCAGTAGGACTGACGGCCACACTAGCATGTCTAAAAGGTTCGTTATCAAAATAAATGAAAAAGGTATCTATGTGAGTATTTAAGCATTGTTGTCTTTTGGCTTGTGTCTGAGCACCTACTAAGATTTTATCAGTAATCTTGCTGTGACCGTGATTTGTTCAAAGTACAAAGCAAGTCAGGAATGAAAATGACAAGTTCAGTGTGTGTGTTATGTGTGTTGGGATGACGGTATTCGCTACATCGGTACAACAGTAGTGATTCATCATAGGTCTCTGGACCATCGTAAGCACACTTGCAGGCACATGCATAAGCCTGAACACTTAGACATGTGCAAGCAGACTGAGCGCATTATGAACAGAAAGCACTCTCACATTCATACACTCATTTACAAGTGTGCGCATGTGTATGTGTGCATGCTCTGAGGTAGATACTTGCATGTGCATGCACACATGCACATGCTAACACTCACACACACACACACACACACACACACACACACACACACACACACACACACACACACACACACACACACACACACACACACATATATGCATGCAAGTTTGCGTGAGGATGCCAGGGGCTCTGTCAATTTTTTTTTTCTTTTTGATTTAAAATGATGTTTATCTGTTGTTCTTCATTTCCTTGACAGGAATGTGCCACTCAGAAAGTTACAAAACAATACTTTTTGCATATCATAGGTGCACATGGACCTACATGCACTCACTTAGGCAACTTACTTGGGGTACACTCACTTGGAAAGGGTAAAATCGGTTGGTTAAACCACTGGTCATCTCAACTTTGTGCAGGCAAGCCTGTGATGGTGGTGAACGGAGCGTACCGAGGGGAGGAGGCAACACTGGAGAGCATGGATGAGAAGAGTTTTTCCTGTTCCATCCGAATCAGCCAGGTACTCTGTATATGTATGGTTGGGGAGGGAGATGATAAGGGAGGGTGAGCTTATGCCTATGAATGAATCAATACAAAGAAAGAAATCATCTTATTCAATGAATGTTGCTCTTAAATTATGTGTCATTTCTCAAAGAACACTTTTCTTCATATTTTATCTCAAATTAATTTTTCTCCACTTTTTTCAGTTGCTCAGATTATAATCTGCATGTACTTTTGGCCTCTTGTCAGCGACATTTTTGGCATTCACGATTTGATGTGAAATTTAATTGTGAGGTCTTGGACTAGGAAGTTTTACATGCAGGAAAGTTGCATTGCTTGTATGTGTGAAATTGACCAAAGAGTAACAACTATCCACCTTGTGTATGTGTGTGTGCAGGGTTTGCTGAAGGGACGTGTGGTGCACAGTGTACAGTATGAGGACATCATCAGCAAGCTGCACACATCCTGATGCTGTGAACCTCCGCGTCAACTCTTCTTTCTGTTCATTGCTGCGACTCCAAGCGGACACAGGCACTCAACTTCAGCAGGTTGCTGCTGTTGGGATAGTTTCATCTTCAGCAGTTGGATTTCATCTTCAACATTTTCATTAAAATTCAAAGCAGTGTTGGTGACAAGAAAGCAAGGATGGCCAGATCTGATTTAGATGTATGCGAAATTAACAGATTGGATACGCGTCAAAATCCAACAAGTTAAGCAGCCTGCCTTCAAGGACAGTTCAGGGGAAGAGGACATGGCACAGGGCAGACAGAGGTAGACAGACAAGATCACAGAGTGCACGGGTGAAGCTTTGGGGCAACTGAGCCACTCACTGTCAACTGTCGGAGATCCAGCGAACTGCTCAAACGTTCCCAGTGGGCTCTGTGGACATCGCCCTCTGCCTGCTTCCCACCACACCCTTCCCTTTCCTCCCCCTCAGACACACACTCCACACTCATTCCCTGTATAACTTCTTCCCCCACATAACCGAAACCCTCTTGCATCCCTCCAAGGATTGTGAACTTTATATCCTGATTCACAATATGCTTGGCCAGTGAAAAAGAGATCTCTCCATGTCGAGACTGCCATGAGAGCACCATTAGATAGACTCAAGTACGCTTAAATGAAGCGTCAATACTTTTCATGCTTTGCTGTGTCGTCAGTATTGACCTTTTGAAAGTCTTGCACAGTTCAGAAGAGGTAAACTCTGTGAGGCTCAAGAAATTCTCTTCAGATTAACAGAAAATTTGGCAAAACACATTTCAAAAGAACACATTTACTTTCTTGGAAAAGAATGTAGAAAGTACATGGGTAAAATGCCTATGTGATCATTGATGTTGTTGTGAAAGCAATGTATATTGTGACATTGATTCTATTGCAGTTTTGTGATGGCATTGTTTAGAAATAGAATATACTAGTGTTGAATATTTTTATATATGTTAAAAGCAAGAACGTCAGTTCTTGGTACATAGTTTGAAGCTGGAACAGTTCTTTGATCCTTTTCATCGTGTCCATAGTGAAACTAACAGGAGTCTGAAATATGAACCTTGGAGTATCAGCAAAACAGCAAGCTACTTATTTCATGACACGCTTTTTTTCCCAAACTTTTTGTAGTAAGTGTATGTCTGTTAATACCTGTTCACTTTTTCATGATTTTATTCTATTTTATTTTTTTTATTAATGACCTCAACAAAGTACAAAAAGAAATAATTACAGGCATAACTCATGATGTGGCTTTGTCTTCACTACCGATAACTTGGAACTTTCAGCACCCACAAAACAAGTGATTGAATACCCCCTTTCTTTTTTTTTTTTTTTTTTAAGATGGACCAGTGAGGATGAAGATGTCAGTGGTGGTTTGGAGTTCCATTGTAATCTGAGATGGCATGACAGTGCTGCACTCCAGTCTTCCTTTCATAATTTCTCCCAGTGTCGGCCAGGCCTCAGGCCCAGAGAAGCCCGGAGAAGGTGGTCAGCAAGTTTGAGCAGCTCTCTCCGAGATACATTCATTAAATGGTTGAAACTCAGCTGGGTGATTCAGTCCTTCTGTTTGTGCTCCTAGCACACTCAGCTCTTGAGTTGAGCCATCCAGGGCCTCTGATATCACCCCTTGTGGTCGGCAGAGCTACAAATGACCTGAATGAAAATCCAGGATGAACGTTATCTGTGAAATTCCAGTTTTCCCATTTGAGTGCATAACACACTCATCTCCCCATCCAGGGCCACTCATGTGACTCCTTGTGGTCGGCTGAACTGTAAACAACATGAAAAGCAGGACTAACAAATATCTCAAACAAAGCCTCTGATGGGAATCGAACCCAACACCTCCCAGACTGCAAGTCCTTGACACTAATCAACCATGGCAGCTAATAATTAATACTTTTATCGTGGCAGAGTGCCACACACCTGTGTTTTCAGTGTTCTGTGTTGTCTTTTAAGTAATGTGTTGATTGTTTTTTTTTTTTTTTTTGAAGATGAGAATACTAGAAGCCACCTAATATTTACCATACTAAAGTGTGTGGTGTAGCTTGTATCTTCAGAGTTGTGTGTTATTCATTATGATGTTGGCTCAGCTTTTAGGGAGGAGACGAATATTCAGACGCCACTGACCGGTGTTCATAAATCAGTTCTGAAGCCACAACAGATGTGTGTTGCAAACAGTTCAACAAATTCAGTGATTTCATAAAGCTGATGGATGTCATTTTTATGTGGCATTTACATTCTGTCAACTATCACAATGTCCTTCCTTTCATGTTGAGACACTTTGCTGTTTAAATCTGCCTTGCTATCAATGCAGTGGATGCTTTTTTGTTTGAGTGGGTGGATGAGTTGTTTGATGGACGTGTGTTTGTGTGAAAGGAATCATGATAACTTGTGAGCAGTGAGCGTGAGATGCTTTTGTCTGGTGGGGAGAGGAGAGGGGGAGGAGCATCTGGGAGAGGAGTGGGGGGGGGGGGGGGGGGGGGGGGGGGGGGGGGGGGGATTCATTAAGCTGTTATTTGTTTTCATGTCAAGCATTTTGAGCTCAGTTTAACCCCATGGCTGTGTGTTGGATGCATATATTTGTTGTTTCTCTGCACTGTGCCTTGTTTTTGTATTTTACATAAAAGAAAGCAATCCTGCAAGTGTTTAAGTCCAAATGATATTCCACCTTATCAAAGTTCTGTGCTGGTAGCTTGCTGTTTTCTGCCTCTGTTTTTTGTTTGTTTTGTTCATTATCTATGATTGTTTGTCTGCCTTTTCTATTTTCTTCCTGCAGTAAAACTGAACGCTGTGTCCAGAGTAGACACAAGCTGTCCATTCTGCAGTGTCTGTTTGATCACATGACCCCAGGTGTATTTTTTTTTACGTTCAGATGTTTTTCATTAATTCTTTATTTTTTTATTTGATTAGAATGAAAAAAGTAGCTAAAAAGCTGGTGCCAGCTCGGCATAGTATTTTTTCTTCTTTGCTGTCTCAGTGGCACTGCACCCATGCTGCTCATTCTGGCTCCTCACCCATAGCCACAGTGTGGCTTGTCCTGCCACAGCCCCCAGTACCGGCAATCCACAGGGAGTCAGTCAGTGTCGAGTTGTCATGAGGCAATGTAATAGAGGAGGCACTACATCACTGCTGAGTAACTTCAGTACTGTTCTGTGGTGCATGTTCTGATTCAAAATACAGACACCACCTGCTATGTCCCCATAGTGACAGCTAGTAGTTGCAGAGCCAGCACAAGTGAGCTCTCTCTCTGGAGGGCGCCACTTTATCCATCCAGTGATAGTCTTCATGAATTTGCTGATACAGGTGACCCTGACAGAACCTCATCAAGGGCAGAGAGGTGAAGAGAAAATCAAAACTGAGGTCACCATGAGAGCATGACATGAAGGGACACAAAATTTGAGACTTTTCAATGCTGATCGATGAGGATGAGGATTGTGATGTTGATGCTACAGGTTTCCTTTCAAGAGTTAGACTGCTTGACAGGGTTGTATTCTATGCTTACGTTGACAATATATCCCGGTATTAACCAGGTCCAAGAAATACAAACACCTGCAGTGTTGGTCAGATGATTTGAGCCACACTCTCAGAGAGGCATTCATTAAGTGGATGAAACTCGAGTGTACATTTCAGCCATCCCAGTTGAGCCCATAGCAAACTCAGCTCCAGGTAGGAGCCAGCTGGGGCAGAAAAATCCCACAAATAAATGGCCCTGATGGGAATGAAGTCCACAACCTCCTGTCTGGGTTGGCAACACTAACCATTTAGGCTAGGCAGCTGGTAGTTCCGCAAGGTCTTATCTGCCTTAGGGATGTCAATATTTCATCCACCATGCTATGAATGGATGGTTATATGTACTTGTTGTCTTTTGTGTTTCTTACTGAGGATGGGACCTTTTTTCCCCTGCATGCTGCCAGTCCTGTAGAGGCCCTGTGTGGTCCACTTGGCTCAATGGAACATAGCTAAGTTAAATCTCAAAAGAGTGACAAAATGTTGAGGCCACAAGCCTTGACAGATAGTGATTGTGAAATCCACTGAAACTGTCAAAGACTGAGATGTCAGAAGAGATGTGCATCATGAATATAATTATGGACACATAACAATCATCCAATGGCAGCCAAGAGGGAAAGCGCTCAGTAAGTTATCCTTATTCTTTTCAGTAATACATAGTTTTGGCTGTTTCTTGTTTTGTTTTCCACAGTGAGATTGGGAAGACGAGAAAGTGTGACTGCTTGTATACATCAAAAGAATGTTTGAAAATTGGATTTGTTGCATTGAAATGTGTATGATGTTACTTTTGAATTGTACATAAAGTGTATATTTGTAAGTGTTGTTGGTGCTTGCATCTGAAGAGAAGGAAATAAACAAGAAATCTGAAAATATGTTAGTCTTTGCCTGTATCCGTATGAAAAAGGAAGAGAAAAACAGTTTACTTTTGGTGTGTGGTACTTATCAAAGATTCAAACTGTGTGTGTGTGTGTGTGTGTGTGTGTGTGTGTGTGTGTGTGTGTGAATCTTATTGAATATTTTACAGCGTTATGACAAGATCACACCTTTTTTCTCCTGGGGTTTTGTACAAAATGGGCATAAGTGGAACTACCCAGCATGGAAGTCTGGCACCATCAATTAACCACAGACATTGATTACAAGAATTATCACAAAAATCTGTCTTGAACTGTACTTGATAAATGTTCCATCTGTCCTTTGTTACAATTGGTGGAAAAGCTCTAACACAACTTTGAACACCTTCAGTCTTACAATTGTTGCAGTCTGCATACTGCACTGGTCATAGTACACAAACAGCTCTACTAAATAAAGGGTTTCTCTATTACCTGTCTGTGAACTGAAATTGCCGTGATCAAGAATACAGAAATTGGTTAGTTCATTTAGTGACATGCACAAATGGCTGAAATGGCATCTGAAATACAACAGGAAATGAACAGACTAAAAAAAAAAAAGAAGTGGAAGGAAACTAATTAGCGTACAAGTAGCAATCATGCTTGAATAAATACGGCTACACCAGCAACAGAAATCTAACCAAGAAACAAAGAGATCTTTTTACTCTGGACCACAGTTCATTTCTTTATTTTTTTTTTTTTGTGTGTGTGTGTGTAGTGAACAGAACTGGACTTCACTTTTTGACTGTTATCTTGCTCTGTGTTTCCTTTGTTTTGAAAACTTGTAAACCATCTAGATCACAATCTTGGTATGGTCAGTGTGGGTGGCTAGACTAAAGTATAAGCAGCATACCAGCCGCCGTGGCGAAGTGGGTTAGTGTCGCGGACTCCCGGCTGGGAGGTCGTGGGTTCGAATCCCATCAGAGTCATGTGGGTTTTTCTGCCCTGACCGGCTCCTACCCAGAGTTGAGTTTGCTGCGGACTCAGTTGGGAAGACTGGGACCACACAGTCGAGCTTCATCCACTTAATGGATGCGTTTTCTGAGAGTGTTGCTCAAATTTCCTGACCGACACTGCAGGTGCCTGTATCTCTCGGGCCTGGTTGACGCCGGGATATATTATGAAAGGAAGCGTAGAGTACAGCACTGTCATGTAATCTCTGACCGAAATGGAAATCCGTAGCATCATCTTAATCCTCATTCTCATCAATCAGCATGAAAAAAAGGTCTCAAATTCTGCGGCCCTTCATGCCCTGCACTCATGGTGACCTCAGTTTCCATGTCCTCTCCATGTCTGTGGCTTTGGTTTGGTTCTGTCGGGGTTTACAGGTATTGGCGAGTCCATGGGGGCTGTCGTTGGACGGACGTGGTGGCGCCCTCCGGAGGGAGAGCTCACTCACGCCGCTGGCTCCGCGACTAAGCAACTATTGTCGTCAGTAGGGGGCTTAGTAGATGGTGTCCTGCGTATGTTAGATTAGAACAGGCGCCACTGAACACCACCGAAGTGACTCGGTAGCAGTGCAGTGTCTCCTCCAGTGGGTTGCCTCTCGACGACTTGACATTGACTTCTCCTTGTGAATTGCCGGTGCCGGGGCTGTGGTGGGGCCGGCCGGGATGTGGATGTGGATGGGGCGTCGGAATAAGCGGCGTGGGTGCACTGCCTCTGAGGTGGCGTAGAGGTTGGGACAGCAAAAAAAAAAAAAAAAAAAAAAAAAAAAAAGTATTAGCAGCATGACTTGATTTACTCACTCATTTATTTATTTACTTGTCAGTTTTTTCTTTTGTGCCATTCATATGCATAATCTTGTACTTAATATCTTAACTTGCCAAAGCACTTTTACAGTTTGTTCCTGACATAAAAAAAAAAAAAAGGTGCCCAGCAACCGTTCTAAAACACACACACACACACACACACAAACAAAAATCAAACAAACAAGCCAACCCCAAACCAGTTTGTTCGGACAAGACTGTACAATTTTGCTGCTTTCAATAAACAACTGAGACATGACAATATCTAATGTAATATTTAAAAAAAAAGACCTGCAACTAATGATACATAATGTTCAGGTATATTCTGTGTATGTGTGTGGTCGAGTGCTTGTCTTGTTTTGTTTTTTTTTTACAGTAGAAATCACTGGACCAGGATCATGCCACTGACAACGGTATTGAGAGAGACTGAACTCTTGGTTTGAGCAGATAGCAAATAGCTCTGCAATGTCACTCTCTTTCAATGCAAAGTTTTCAGGCTCGGAGTCGGCTAAGGATCTCAATTCTAATCTCCCTCACCTGCATAGCCTGCAAGCTGATGGAACATATCATCACCCAGCCACATCTTGTCCCATTTTGAGAATAATAAGATTCTCTGTCCAAAGCAGCATGGCTTTGACGCAGACAGTCATGTGAGAGACACAACTCCTAGGGTATGTGGACGAAGCGACCAGAGAGATCGAGAGAAGGGAAACCAGGACACTATCGTCCCTGACTTCTCAAATGCCTTCAACAAAGTTAGCCATACCCTACTGGTCCACAAACTACGTCGTTACGGCATCAGAGGCCACACCAACACCTGGATCAAGGACTTCCTTGCCGACAGACAGCAGGCTGTAGTGGTGGAGGGAACAAGATCCAACCTCCTACCTGTGGAATCCGGCGTCCTTCAAGGCTTGGGTCCTAGGGTCAAATCTTTACCTTCTGTGCATAAACGACCTTCCTGATGGCATCCAGTCGAAAGTCCGTCTATTTGCTGATGACACCAAGTGCAGCAGGACCATCATGAAAAAAAAAGACGAGCGAGTGCTGCAAGAAAACCTACACTCCCTTACCACCTGGGAGGAGAAGTGGTCTATGGAGTTCCATCCACAGAAGTGCTCAACGCTGAGAGTCTCTCGGAAGCAGAACAAGATCACCCCTGTGTATGAGCACCTTGGTGTCAACATCCAGGGCAACATGCAATGGGAATTTCACACTGATTCCATCACAAAGAAAGCCAGTAAGACAATAGGCTTCGTCCGGCGCAACCTCAAGATCGGCAACAAGAAGACAAAGGAAACTGCATACAAAGCCCTTGTTCGCCCACTTCTTGAGTACGCAGCCACCGTCTGGGATCCCTACACTGCAAACGAGATTGAGGCCCTCGAGAAGATCCAACCAAGAGCAGCAAGATGGGTCTCCAATCACTACCACCAAACACCATTGTGGGACTCCATTCTTGACTCTTAGAACTGGCCTTCCCTGCAACAGCGTCGTAAGAAAGCCCCGCTTGGAGATGTTTTATAAATTCCATCATGGTCTCATCTCCAGTAACTCCACATACCTGCCCAAAGCATCTGACAGCAGGCTGAGCACTAGGACAAACAACGACCTGAGCTACAACATTCCCACATGCACGACGCAGTACAGGCAGATGACATTCTTTCCAAGGACCATACCAGAATGGTACAAGTTGCCTCAGGAGGTTGTGATAGCTGAGTCATTGGACTGCTGCAAGTCCAGGCAGACCTCCCATCTCTAGAACCTGAAACCACCACCTCCCCCCCCCCCCCTTCCCCATCACCCCGACCTCCCCCCCCCTTACCCTCCTCCTGACCACTATTCCCTACAATCCCCCTCCTCTCCCCTGCCATCCTTTCCAGTTACTTTTCTACCCCTGTCCCCCCCTCCCCCTACTACTTGTACACCATCACTCCACCCACCCCTCACACTTTCTTTTTGTTGTTTTTTCCTCCAAATCCTCACAACAGCGCAATCTCCCAAACTACGACAAAAACCATCAGCAAAATGATGTTGATCGTATAAAGGAAGAAGAAGCCTGAATCGGTTCTATGCCCTGAAATGAACAAAATGAAGCCGAGTACACTAATCTGAAGCATGAACTCTCATGCAGTATTGTCTCATGAAGCGCTCTTCATTTTACCAGAGACACCTACAAACACAAGCAATGTAGACAAAAAAATGAACCCAGAAAAGCACGCATATATATATATATATATATATATATATATATATATATATATATATATGTCGATCTCTACGACTGGAAAGTGGGGTTTATAATTTAGGACTTGAGTAATCCCCCTTGAGCAAGATGGCTGCGTCCTTGGCAAGACGGTCAGCTATGAACTGTCTTCGAATTATGTGTGATTTACGTAAGTTTGTGCGACATACATTTTTGTTTTAAGCGACATAGTTACATCTAAAGAGGTATTTTTTGTTCAGCTTAGAAAATCGAAATTACACTGGAGTTCTCTCTCTCACAGCACCCCCCCCCCCCAAACACGCGCACACCTACCCATCCATCCTACATTCTTTTTTTTTTTAATCCTAGTTCTGTACGGCTGTGGAACTCATTGCCGTGTGCCATCAAGATTGCCACAAATGCAGTCTCATTCAAGAATGAGATCTGCATATTGACTGATTTTTCTGTTTTAACCTGCCCAGATATTTTATGGTTACCTGGGTCTGAATGGCCATTGCTTTCAACTTTTGGAATATCGTGTGCGACTCCTTGTTGACAAATTTCGCTCCAGGGGCCAACAGGCTGAGTCTCACTTCATTATTTTTTTTATTTCATTTTATTTTACTTTTTAACATGCACACTGGTGACCTACTCGTTTTTGAGTGAACCAGTATTTTAGGAAGAAGAAGATCCCCACCCCCCCCTCACACACAGACACACACATATTAATTATTATGTACATGCACACGCACACACACACATGCACTCGCACACACATTCACACACGCACGCGCGGGCACACACACACACACGCACACACACACACACACACACAGAGCCGCACACAGACACACATATACATTTACAGATAATGTACACACGCATGCCTGCTCGCAGGAGCATGCTCATACAAGCTCACAGATTACACATTATATACATGTATACACATGCACTTGTACAGACACATGTATATGTTTATGCACACACACACACACACACACACACACACACACACATACACACGCATG
>JADBJO010000240.1:375830-405830 GCA_016801955.1 Conus betulinus | reverse complement strand
TGACCTCATGGATGGAGGTCTTGATATGACCTCATGGATGGAGGTCTTGATATGACCTCATGGATGGAGGTCTTGATATGACCTCATGGATGGGAGGTCTTGATATGACCTCATGGATGGAGGTCTTGATATGACCTCATTGTGGTTTAAACTTGTCTTAAAATCTGAAGGCCATTCATGGTTTTAATCTCCTTTCCTCTCCATACTGCCAGCCTATGCTCTCCAGCTCCCTCCCCTTCTCCCATCCAGATGTGATGAGTAAAGATTTTCAGCTGGCAGAATTACTGGCATTGTCTTTGGAAGGACAGGCTGGATGTTGACAGTTTCACGGGACAGTTGTTGAAGAGACATGTTGTCAGAGTTACCCAGGCCGGCTGGTTTCATCACTGAGTTTTAGTTGGTCATAATAGTGGTGATGATTATCATGGGAGCTTGGTAAACGATGTTCTGTGTGCGTTTGGACAGACACTACTGAACACCGGCCGAAATGACTTGGCAATGGTGCAGAGGGCATCACTTGAGGGATGACCATATGACAACTTGGTGCATTTCATTGTTCCATTGTGTATGCTCTTTCAGCGGCTTTTCCCCATGTCACTCATGCTTGCAGTTTCATACAAAGGCACACCAGTATTCATCCTAAAGCAGTGTCAACACTTGTCGTTCATGAGTGGCATTGGGTCGTCATGAGACAGCCTTCCACAGATGCTACATGATGCTGAATTACTTCTTGGGTTCAGCACAGCCTGAAAGTTTTCAACATTCAAAAAACACTGCATACAAATAAGCTCTCTGGTAATGACCATACTTGTTTTGTTGGAAAACTAGCACATTGATACTTCCGGCTTATGTTTGTGGCTGTGAGTGTGACTGTGTGTTATTTAAGATGAGCTGGTTAAGAGAGGTGAAAGGAAGGGCAGCAAGCAAAAACCCAAATGAATAAATAGATAAGCATAATCAGTTATGGTGATTTTTATTCCAGTGAAAATGCTTGAGTGTTGTTCACTCTTTCAGATGTTCATTTGGGTCAGGAGACAAATTTTTAGGTGTTTCACTAATGTCACAGATTCAGAGAAAAAACAAACACATATGGGTTCATAATATTCTTTGGAAAAATAACTGTTCTTGATTTTTTTTCTTGTTGCCTGGGTTTTTCCCACAGTCTTCCCAGAGTTGCAGTGGCCCCAGATGAAAGCTGCATCATCTGCTGGCATCCAGAACCAGAACATCCATACCACTGCACCCAGGTTGGTTCATTTGTTCGTTTTGAAATTGCCCTTTCCTCTCTACCATATTTTTGAAAAGGTGTTTCAGTTCTCTACAATGAAAAAAAAAAAAGGGGGTGGGGGGATGTGTGTGTGTGGAGAGAGAAAGGGTTGTAAGTAAAGATTTTTTTTTTAGAAGTCTGTTCACCATCTGAAGTGCTCCTAACTCCCAGCCTTGTACTATCGCTACTGTGCATCTGACCACATGCATCCCCACTCACCAGAGACCACTATTACTACCACCCTGTGGCCTCAACCCCCTGCCCACGTAGTGCTCACACACACGACACATCCTTCCCTCCTCTCTATGGATCACTTTCACTTTTCACACAGAGCTGCAAGTTTTTTCAGCACAGGCAAAATATATAGAGAACAGTGTTTTGATCGTATCTGTTCTTTTGCCCTGTGTGCACATGCTTGCTGTGTGTGTATCGATGTGGTCTAGTTATTTTGAAGCGATGATATTGATGCGTGATATGAAAAACAATATGTTGCAGCCAGTGCCAAGGACAGAAGAAAGTGCTGAGGTGAGGATGAATTTACCTGTTTGAAAATGTTAATGATCATAATGATGACCATTTCCATGGTAGTTAGCTGTTACGTAGAAAACAAAAATGCTCAAAATACCATGATTTAGACAACATTTAGAATTCCATCATTCTCTTTCTCTCTCTTTTTTTTGTGTGTATGTTTGCTTTATTCGGGGACAGGGTCCAGGTTTGTGTTTATGTCAAGAATCTCTAACTTAAAAAAAGAGTTAACGATTGATGGATGAGCATGAGGACAGTGCAGATGTGACATGTCCTTGCAGTTGTAACCTGTGCTTTATTCAATATTGAATTCTAAACCAGCCAAACTCAAGAACTCGATACCAGCTGAGTTGGGTCAGGAACTATGGGTCAGACTGTCAAAGACCCCTCGTGAAGTGGATGACATTTTAGTATGTGTGGAAGCAGAGGAATGGATTCACCTAGGAAAGATTATCCCATGTCCATTGTTTTCATGTATATATCATGGGGCGGTTTTCTTTCCCTCCCATTTTCAACAAACAGTTAACTGAATGCTGGTGTTGTGGATGAGACAGTTAACCAAAGTCTGGAACGGTGTGTGCACCCAGTGTGTGTAAGAGTGCCTCATGATATTCATCATTCTTTTTGTAGGATTGCTTTAGAAAAAAAATGTGTCTTACACTGCTTTTTACTCTATGTCATGATCTTCAAAGATCGTGAAAAGATCTTCAGAGTGATTTTCTGTTCTGATAGGTTGAGTCTGAGAGGACTTATGATTTTGTTTTACCAATTGAAATTAAGCAAAGTTCTACAATGACGAGAAGCTGCTACTGGTCATATGACCAAATCTGCAGCAGACTTATGATTTTGTTTTACCAATTGAAATCAAGCAAAGTTCTACAATGACGAGAAGCTGTTACTGGTCATATGACCAAATCTGCAGTAGAGAGACCTTTGCTTCGTCATTTGACAGCATACACAGTACGAAAAAAAATTTCATTGCTTGCATGGATCTGTTTAGAATCACTCAGTTTTCCTGAAACTAAGTACATAGTTTCAGTCCAAACGTAGTACTCTGCCAATCAGTACTCAACAATTTCTTCTCAAGGTAAGCATCATAGCAGATGTTCTCTCAAACAATTAATCACGATTGAAAATAATGGCTTGTGGTGCAGTGTGAGAAGAATGTTGCTTCATTAGCAAGAGTTGATGTCTTAAGGGCCCAAAAAATAGCAATGCAGCAAGTATCACAGCAGAACCCTTTTGTAAACTGTGAAACACAAATATATATTTCTGGCAGTGTACACCATTTTGGGAGGACAGGGATTTGTTCGTGCTACTTTTTAGGAGGTAATCAAACATGATGACAGGATAAGCCTCCTCAAGCAGATCAACTCAGATCTCACACTAGGACATGAGTGTAGTGAGGAAAAAGGTTATGCACAACAGTAAAGTAGAAGACACTGTCTCCTTCCCCCTTTCTTTACCATTCCCCCTGTGTTGTCTTGTGATAAATAAACTCACAATACTAAAACAAACAAACAAAAACCAAACAAATAAACCTGGAAAAAACAACAACATTGTGTTTGTTTGGGGGGGAGAAGTTGTGAAATAGATTTTGTTTCATATAACTATTCAGTATAGATGGATTCCTGTAAACAAGAGTCTGATTTTGATTCATCCATGTATAACTAGCTTCTGCACTTTTTTTTTTTTTTTTTTTTTTTTTGAGAAGGGGGGTTGGGGGTTTAGGGGGAGGGCAGAGATAGACTTTTGTGTAAACATCTGTATATTCTGTTCAGCCTGTGTCTTTGTGATGGTGGTGTTTATAGGGGGATGGAAATACACTTTTGTGTCAGCATCTACATGTTCCCATTCAGCCTGTGTCTGTGTGATTGGGGGTGTTTATAGGGGGACTCACCACTGAAGGTGAACCTGCACCTGGAGGAGAAGCTGAAGGTGAGACCTGATGGACCCACCGACCACGAGTTGTGCAACATGTTCTTCACCACCAAACATCAGTGGAGACCCATGTGAGTGCTTGTTTACTGACAGAGTTTGGGAAGTTAGGTAGTGTGTGTGAGAGAGAGAGAGAGTGTGTGTGTGTGTGTGTGTGTGTGTGTGTGTGTGTGTGTGTGTGTTTTTCAGGAAGATGTTACCGCTTGTTTACGCTTGTTGTATTTATTTGTTTTTAAGATGTTACTCATTGTTCAGACTGGCTTGTTTTAAAGGATGATGTTGATCTTTGGCCTTGCTTTCCAGGAAGATGTTACTTTTTTTTCATCTTTTGTTTTTAAAAAAGATTTTTTTCTTTGTTGACACTTGTTTTTTCATGATAATGTTAATCTTCATTTGTTCCTGTTTTTGTTTTTTTTTTTTCAAAAAGATATTACTGCTTATTTACACTTTTTTTTTTGTAAGGATGTTACTCATTGTTTGTACTTGCTTGTTTATTGTTTATTCTTGTTCACCTGCAACTTTATACTCTTTATCTATACTTATATACCATTCTTTGTTTATACTTGTTCAGAGCATACAATTCTTTGTTTATATTTGTTGTTCTCGAACATTCTTTGTATGTAGATCTTTTTTCAGAAACAAAATGCTCTTATTTCACTCGTTCAGAAATATGTTGTTCCTTATTCATACCATGTATTCCACACTACAGCTTGATTCTTTATTTCTCAAACACTGACAAGAATGTCTTATTCTGAAGTGCCCACTACATACTGAAAAACTTCCCACATACCTCATGGATGCATTTGGGTACAGGAGAAGAACCTGTAACAGGTGGTCAGCTGTACCATGTGAGCTGTTTTGTTAAGGCCAAGATGTAGTGGAAAACAGCTTAGTCTAGCCTTCGCCCAGGAAGCTGCAAAATGTTTTAAGTATGAAATGTTTCTGGCTGTCAAGGGCTGACTGATACATGCTCAGATTGATGTGATTAAAAACCATTTACATATCGTCCATATTTGGTGTGTGAGCTGACATGCAGCCACGCTCCACAGTGACATGCACCATTTTAACAGAATGCTCTCAGAAACACAGTCTGAGACTTTTCCCAAATTGTAATTCCCCTAAACCATGGCAGTCTTAACTGGCATCAGCTGTCTGCTTTATTCCCTAACTTTCCTATTTGGGCCATTAATGTGAAGTCTATGTAAAGACTACTATAATATGTAGGCACATAAATAACACCGAAACTGAATAATCAACAGTCAAATAGTTATTAGCAATGCAGTTGAATGAAAATGAAAATCTCATGTGTTTTTTTCCCAGAGTTGTGCAAGTCTACAAAAGGGTTACAAGTTTCGATTATGTCAAAAGGTGTATGCAAAAATGTGTGCTAGCCAGACACTTGCTCCAGAATTTTTTGCCATCATTGAAAGATGATTGTGCAAGAACATTACTTATCTAATATGATTGTGCAAGAACGTTACTTATCCCTGAAACTGTAGATGAAGAAATGTACCTTTCTCAGTTTATCCTTTTACATACATGGATTTAGACCAGTAAACAATCAAACAAAATCCCCCTGCCTGCCTCACACTCCCCCCCCATACCCCCCCCCCCACCCCCCCCCCCCAAAAAAAAAAAAGTCGCAAATTTTTCAGTTTGTAAGTGTTGTTTTGTGGTTCTTTATTTGTCACAGGAAGTATGGATGCTAAGTTTTGTAGCATTTGTACATTGGAGGAAAAAAAGCTTTGTAAATCATTATTACTTAATACTGATTGTGATGTGTGTAATGCTGATAGCGTTATTAACAATATGACATCATTTTATCTTTCAGGACTCAGAAGAAATACAGAAAGCCAGAAAGGCCACTGGATCGGGAAGGATTATGATGCATCAGTGTTTGCAGTGTGTGTTTTAGCATGCATGTGTGTGCGTGTGTGTTAATGTAAATTTGTATCGTCACTGTATGGATACATTTTGTTCCATACAAATAGGCATCGTTGTCTTTATCATGAATGTCCATGAAGGCAAGTATCAAAGATCTTTGTATATGTTTTAATTTGTGCTTCTCTTGTCCACAGTGTTGAATAGGTGACTGTTGACTTTCTTGGATAGGTGAGTGTTGACTTTTCGTGAAAACACGAAGTATTAAACACATTTTTTAAAATGCATTATCAATTGTCCTGACTGTCTTTTGTTTGCATGACTTCAAACTTTGCCAAGTCTTGTGTGTGTATGGGTGCATGTGGGTATGTAATCTCAAGAGTTAATTCATTTCATTGGAAGAGATGATTTGCAAATATGTAATCAGCGAGAGTAGTAGAAAGAAACTCGTGGAGAGTGTGGCAGCAGAGAGCCCTCAGAAGAGAAGCCCCCTTCAAGCAAGTGTTTCGGCCCTTATCTCCTGACACTCTAGGGGGGTTGGGCCACACCCGGTTCATGACTCCGGATGTCCCTCTGCTGCCCCTTTTTTTTTCCCCATCTTGGGACGAGCCATGGCTGGGATTCAAACCCATGCCCCTCTGGACATGCTCATTTTCCACTTCATGACTCGCGCACTAACCACTGAGCCACTGGGACACCTGGTATTTGTAGGAAAGTTAAGCCTTATGAAGTTCACTTTTGTTCCTCCTTGACCAGATCCAACTTGAACACCTCTCTGCTGCTTCTGCCATTGCTTTCAGGGCTCTGGTTTTTTTTTCCTCCCTGCAACTGAGAGCTGTTTCATGAGGCTGTATGCAGACATTCCTACAACCCCCCTAGCTCCAATTTCTGCAGTGAGGACTTTGACCTGATAGCCTTCTCTCCTCAGGCTGTTTGCCAGATCAGCATACTTTTCAGTCTTGTAGATTTGAGCTGCCTCCATTCTGTTCTCATATGGCACCGTGAGCTCTATCATGATCAGCTGCTTGGTTGACTGAGAGTGGGCTGCTATGTCTGGTCTCATGCCATTCTTGCTGATGATCTCTGGGTGACTCTTCCATTCTGGGAGGTCTGCAGTGCACTTCCAGTCATCTGCCCCACCCAGCAGACTCTGCCTGCATGTTCTGAGTGGCACTGTTGTTCTTGGCCATAATTCGCTGCCTCCTGCCATGAAGAATGTTGTGGGTGCTTTTGGAGTCCTGATTTTCCCTTTTGTGTTGGTACTAGCCCCAGACTACTCGTACAATCTCTTTGAGCACTTGCTCGTGCCTCCATGTGTACCTTCCTTGAGCCAGGGCTACTTTACATGAGCTTAGGACATGTTCCACTGTTGTTTTTCATGGTACAGGGGGCATGAGGGATCATCTGTTTTTTCCCGCACTTCACCAGGTCTGCATTTGAGGGCAGAAGGTCATATGCAGATCTGAGAATGAAGTTGATCCTGAGAGGGGCCATGTGCCAAATGTCATTCCAAGTGAGACTTCTTTGGAGTGCCTTCTCCCACGTTGTTCATTGCCCTTGCTGGCTCGGCTTGACTGCTTTTTGGAGTCTTTTTTGGTCTTCTTTTCTCATCTCCTGAATCGTCATGTCTCTTTTGGCTTTTCATTTGGCCTTTGACCACCATTCAGTTTTGGTCACCCCCAGTCCTTGAATGTTTGTCTGTGGCCCTGGTTATGATTTGGCTCTGGCTTTGTTGACCACCTTCTTATTTCTCTGATCTTGAGACTTTCTTTTGCAGAATCCATCGCCTCTTGAACTTTCCATTTTCTGCCTGTCTTCAGCTGGGGCTTGATTGCTTCTACCATCTTGTCTCCCGAGTCCTCCAGCATACTTTGAAGTCTGATCTTCCTTGCTTTGTATTCCTCCAGGACTGATTTCAGTGGTAGTTTCAGCTTTGCTTGGTGACAGTACAGCGCTATGTCAGTGAGACAGGGTGGGACACCAAGCCATTTCCTTGTGAACTTGATTTTTGGCTTCCATTGCCTCCACTATGCTGGTGCGGATGTTGTATATCATC
Source organism: Conus betulinus (assembly GCA_016801955.1). Classification (NCBI taxonomy): domain Eukaryota; kingdom Metazoa; phylum Mollusca; class Gastropoda; order Neogastropoda; family Conidae; genus Conus; species Conus betulinus. Next base: position 398,160 of record JADBJO010000240.1, on the reverse strand, counting down.
AGCATGAACTGCAGACACCAGACCTTGTAGTTGTCAGGGAGCCCACACTGGTCAATGGTCTCCAAGCCTTCTTCCAACATCTGTTTGGTTTCTTTCGCTCTTTGTGTGTCTTTCAGGGTATCATCATACCATCTTCCAAGGCTCTTGACTGGCTCTTCTGTGACTGTTGGAATGGTTGGCAACACTGAAGACCACAGATTCGGCCACTTTTCCTTTCCTCAGTGAGAGACTCCGTGATTTATTTAGCTTGAACTTCATTCTGGATGAGGCAACTATGTCGTCCAGCCTCTCCAGCACATGATGTGTCTCGCCTTCTCTGGATGATATCACTGTAGTGTTATCCATGAAGGCCTTTAGAGGGGGCATCTTGTATCCATCGCAAGGTCTGTTTGTCTTGTGTTGCTTGTTGCTGCTTTCAAGATGACTTCCATTGCCAACACGAACAGTATTGGGGAAATTGCACATCCCTTTGCAATGCCCACTTCCAAGTTGAACCAATCTGTTGTGTACTCCTTGGTAGAGAACCGCATTGAAAAGCATTGAAGTACTTCTTGAGCATGTCGCGGATGTTCTTTGGCACATGGTACATCTCAAGAGCCAACTGTATCATCTCATGGGGTACAGATCCGTATGCATTTGCCAGATCAAAACCACACTACGCCCAGGTCTCTCTTTTCTGTCTTTGCTGTTTGGATTGCGTCCCAGATCATTGTAGCATATTCTACACAGCCAGCCATGCCTGGGATGCCATCTTTCTGGACTGACACATCCATGTACTTGTTTTCCATGAGGTACTTGGTCAGCCTTGCTGCCATGACAGAGATTTTCCTTTCGACGTTCAGTAGTGATATTGGCCTGAACTGGCTGATGTCACTTGAGTTTTGCTCTTTTGGGATGTACACACCATCTGCTGTCATCCACTGGCCGCTGATCTTATGGTTTCTCCAAGCTGATCGCAGCAGCCTGTGGAGCCACTCCAGCACTTTGGGACATTTCTTGTACAGCTGGTAAGGTATTCCGTTTGGCCCTGGGGATGATTTGGCTCTGGCTTTGTTGACCACCTTCTTCATTTCCGCCAAAGTTGGTGGCTTGTCATTGAACTGTTCCTCAGGGTTGGTTGGCCACACCAGACCTTGAATGTCAAGCGGAGCTTTGCTCTGTGAGTCAGAGTATGTTTTCCTTAGATGCTGCTCAAGTACTCTTTTGTCCGCACTTAGGGTCCCAGATTTTGGCTGCTCAAACGATGTTCTGGCAAACTGGAAGGGGTCTTTGAAAGAAGCGCTCTTGGGTCTTCTTCTTTTTGCTCTTCCTCTTCCTCACAGATTCCGCTTTGCTGAGGGCGCTGTGTTTTGCTTTCAGGTCTTTCCAGAGCTTTTCCAAGCCTTGTTTTTCAGCTGGCAGTGCGGTCTTCATTTGCTTCTTGAGGTTTTTCTTTTGGACTCTGATCTTGTCCATCTCTTCTTGGCGTCTGGATTTCTTTGGAGGTGTTTTCTCTTTGGATAGTTTTGCTCCATAGGCATTTCTACATGTCCCCATATGTGGCTAGTTTGTGTTCCAGGGTGCTTTTCCCTATCAGTGCATCGAGTCTTTGGACGATTTTTGCATCAAGTGTCTTCCAATCTTCAGTTTCGTTTGCTCATGGCAGGTTGAGTTTCAGGCGCCTGGCATCGAGGGCCTGTGCAAATTCTTCATCCGAACCAACAGCGTGGATGTCCTTGGCACTGTGGTTTAAATCCTGGCCTTGGTCTTCCGTCTTACCTGCTGATGCAGTGCGCTGCTGCTCATTCAGTTGAGTCTTCACACATCCCATCTTTGTTCTGTGGATCTTCATGCCATGGATGGTAGCGAAACGCTTTCCACAGACACATGGATATTCCATTTGGTCCATGTTCATAGTCCGTTTGGGATTTGCAGTTGTGATTTTGTTCTACCTGAAATGAATCCTTTCCTGTGACTGAAAAAAACAGATAGGGGGGATCAGGTAAGAGACACACTGCAGACTCATGGGATTGTGGAGGAGGGGACTGTGAAAATGAAATGTTCATGACATATAACTTCAGTAGACAGTTGTAGGGTTCTGAGCCAAGAAAGACTGAATAGAAGAATACACAATTGAAATGCAACATTCATACAGACAGTAGATATTGGGTTCTGGTCTAAAACTTACAGCCACACTTACTGCACCTCTGTTTCTGTCACAAGTTACATTGAAGGATGTTTGGTTGTGGCTCAGGGTCTGTGGCACAGAGATGTATGCACAGCCTGTCTCAAAGCGAACAAGTCATCACACATGCACATTGAACGATCACAAACCATGATGCAATTCTGAGTTCACATACCTCAAACATTTTAATTAGTATCCCAACAGATTGCCGACCTGCAACAAATTTGATTTCAAATCATAATTTTGTTATTTTTAACATTTCTAGTGTATCATTTCTACTCCATCAATCTCGCTGTTCCATCACAATGGGGTGTCATCTCACCAATCAACATCAAAATCATCATCATGATCAGTCTTGAACTAACAATGGCTGTAATGTTCATTTGTCATCCTCACAAGCTGCTGTTGTGCAAGAGCTAGTGCTATGAGCTAGGGGTCATGCATTCAAGTTCTATCAAAGTTTTTCTTTGTGGGACTTTTCAGCCCCAGCCAGTCCCTGCCCAGAGTTGAGTGAGCTATGGCTCAAATGGAAAGATGGAAACCACACCGTCAAAGTTTCGTCCACTTAAAAGCAGGTGTCTCTGTGTTGGTCAAGTTTCCTGACCAACAACACTGCAGGTGTGTCTGTATTGTCTCAGGCTTGCTTGACATCAGGATATAGTTTGAAAGTAAGCAACAAGAACAGCTCTGTCACATAGTTCTGGTCAGCCATTCTCCATAGTGTCATCTTCCTCGCAATGATCTTTTTTAAGAAAAAAAAGAAAGTCTCGAGTTAACACCACCCTTCAAACTGTTCCCTCTCGGTGACCCCATTTGTGATTTCTTTTCTGTCTCCACGCTTCATGCTATGGCGAGTTTGTGTCAAAGAGTTGATCAAAATTAAAAGTTAATACTGTAATGATACGGTTTTGAGACTGATGTGGTCACACCTTCTAGATGAGGCTGTTCCTACTTGCAGCAATTATTGTCATGTCAGTGGGAGGCTTAGTGGGTGGTGTCCTGTGGATATTGGCTCAAAACGCACAGCGTTAAACATCACAAAGTGATTTTGCAGCATTGTGAAGCAACTCGGGAGCAATTGCATTGTTTCTTCTAGAAGACTGTCTTATGATGATTAAATACTGTCTGAATGTTCCTGTGGACTGATGGTTCTAGGGCAGCGATGGCTGTAGGGTTTTGACAGTATGATCCTGGTGTCCTGAGTATGGTTTTTGCATGGTGGCGGGAATGGGGAGCATCAGAGTAATGCCACTAAGGGCTCAAAAGGAACATGAAAAAGAAAAATGATTGCCATCTTCATAAACGTAGTTTTTTTTTTTTTTTATCTTCATGGCAACTCAAAAGATTCTCTTGAGAATCATAGTGACGGTTTGTAAGTTTCTAACATTATTTCTTTTCAGTGTATGTTTTTCAATAATCCACAAATCTTCATTATACAAAATGGACCTCTGTAAATGTCTTTCTTGTGTAAAACATGCGGCCATAAAGGTAGCTACTTTCTGAAGTGATTCTGTTGTTCAAGAACTACTTGTAGAATCAGATGACGATTCATCACCAGTATCCTCCTCCTCCTCCTCCTCATCTCTTTCAGTGAAAGAAAGATGGAACATTTGAAATATCTGACCCACTTTCGCTTCCTTGCCTATCAATGTCTGTGTTGACTAGAGTGTCCCTTATGTTTAAGTCCCATATGTGAGTTTTGGGATGGATACTGCTGCCAAGAACTTCTTCTATGTGATTTGTCATCTTTTTTTATATCCTTATGACCGTGTGGGTGCAGTGTGATGCTGATCCTTTTCTCATTACTGTGCTTGTCTGCATCCTCATCTCTTGCCCATGACTTTGGTACTCCTTAGCAATATCCTTGTAGGTTCTTCGTGATCCTGCCATCATTGGTAATTTTGAGGCAGTTTTTAGTCTATAAATGTTTGAAGGCTTTCTTTTTGTTGTTTCGTGATCCTCGGATTTCCTCTTCATGCTGTAGACACGCACAGGGGCCACAGGGTCCCAAACCGTATCTGATTCAGAGAAATGGACAGAGGTTTTCTGCGGGCTAGTGGGATCACTTTCATTGCTGCCTGCCGATTCAGCACTCATGGTGTCCTCTGCTCTTAATGATGCTGAGGCTTCTAAGGCTCGAGTTCGGACACATTCTTTGCGTTGTCTTTTAGCTGGAAGTAACCAGAAACAAAACCACTGTTTGTAAATCTAACCAGGAAGTCAGATAATTTGATAAACATTCAAAGAGCAGCTGCACACACACATACAACACACACACACACACATACCTGAATGCATATGCGCACACACACACACACACACACACACACACACACACACGCACACACACTGTCACACACACACACACACACACACACACACACACACACACACAACACACACACACACACCATCATACGCACACACACACAGACGACGGTTCCAAAGTGGTGAATAAGGAATGTGGCCAGGATCCAGGGCTCACTCAGATTCCTGAGGAATGCAGGGTAATAGCTCTGGGATCGCCTCCCAGAAGCTGAATGAAAATATTCGAAGCATTTTGTAAGCTGTCAGATGCCACCTGTGCATTTCATAAACATTTACCTTCGTATTTTTCTTTAAATCTTTTAAACTTTAATGTTAGCATTTTCTTCACAAATACAAGCATCCATGGAATCAACCTTGGAAGAGCGATAGATTTTCCTCAGATCTTTCTAACTGCCCCATTTATGAAGTCACCAAATTGTATCGTCCACAAATCTATGATCAACATTGTTCAGCAATAGTTTCCATAGCCAATATAAAACTGTCATTTTCTTGGAACGTACAATTGGTATTAACCATAGACGTAATAAACGATATCATACGCAGTAACTGCATCAAATGTTTAGACAGTTGTTGTTATGACTGCATCATTTAAGGCTATTTTTATGTGGCAGAGGTACAGATAAAAAAGATTACAAAACACGGCAAAGTAGCACACATACAGATGAATCTTGCCAAATAGACAATATGAGCGCATGATTTATGTGGATCGAACACATTACTTTAGCAGTTCGAACAGTCTTGCTGGTTTCAACAATAGGGCACACCAGCTCTTTACAAAAACAGCAGGAATAGGCTTCATTTGTGAGTTTGACATTGTTGCCAAAGTGATAGCAGCAACATGGGGAAAATCTGAAATGGGATCATCTGACATATGACGTCACTTGTGTTGCTAAAATTAAGTCATAGTATGACTTTGCATATTAGGCTCCACGTTGATGACGCACATTTAGAATATGTCATTGATACCCGGGATACTACAACGAGGATGGAGAGTATGGAAGCGGGCTAGGGTGGGTGAATGAAGAGAGGTTGAAAAGGGAGGGGTGAGGCGGAGGTGAGAGAAAGACGGGCGTGTAGGACAGGTGCACGTGTGTGGGGTGGGAAGAGGGGGGGGGGGGGGGGGGGGGGGGGGGGGGGGGATAAAAAGGATGGAGAAGGAAAGCACAGCTGAAGAAAACAAGGCTTGGCTGGGAAAAAAAAAATCGTATCCAGAGCGCCTAGCAGCACTAAAACTGCCAAGCCTAGAACACCGCAGAAACAGAGGCAATATGATTGACGCTTTTAAGGTTGTACAGGGCTTATATGACACAGACAGACCACAACTCCAGCTCCACCAAGGTAGAGACACTAGAGGGAACTCTCTAAAACTAGAGAAAAGATATTGCAGACTGAACATGCGTTCCAGCTTCTTCGCGCAGCGAGTGGTGTCCACACGGAACAGTCTTCCAAATAGTGTGGTGACGGCCCCGAGCATTACCTAGTGCTTTCCAAAGAAGACTGGATGCCCATTGGGAAAGTCTGCCAAACAAATTCGACCCCAGCTGTTATCACTGGACTGCTTTTGCATGCCACGCACGCAAGTCTAGTTTTGAACAGGAGTGGTGATCAGGCCTTGTAAAAAGGCCTCCAACACCCAACATATCAAGTATCAAGTAAATATCAAGGAATGATTTGGAATCGGTCGATATTCTTTCCTGCTGTGTGTGATAGTCACTTGATGGCCGGCATCAAGGTCAGAATGCTGCTGCCTTCTACACTAGGCTTAGCGGTAAAGGAAAATGGAAAGAGGGGAGTGAAGATGGAACAGCAGAGGAAGGTGGTGGGGGTGGTGGGATGAGGCGAAAGGTGAGTGAGGGGCGAGAGGAGTGCATCCATGACTGACTTTGTCCAGTCTGATCTGTCAGCACTGGGCTGACACTCGCAATTTGTTGTTTTTTGTTTTTGTTTTTAACATGTAGCGTGATCTTAATTGGTCAACCGTGTACTGATGCAGCCATGTTGAATTGTTGTTTTTTAAAGAAAGCTTACTGTTTTCGTTTGTTTAGAGAATTTAGATCTGTTCAAGAAAAACGATATGGAATGGGGTGGTAAATTCAACAACTCTAGGTGTTTTTATATCCATCTTTAAAGCTTTTCGGTGTAAAAACAAAAAACAAAAAAGAAAACAAAACAAAAAACAACAAAAAAACACACACACACACACGAAAATCAAAAAAAACGATATGATGAACTGTACCTCCTGTTTTTCGGCTCTCATTCTGAAACTCTTTTACACTTTTTTTTTTTTTTCCACTATGCCAAACTTTTTTTGAGTTGTAGGCTAATCTGGTGGGTTACTAGAACACAAAATTTGCACACACTGTCCGGAGTGGACTGCAGAGACGATTTTCCCATTGGGCTTTATCACGTATCTTTTGTAATTGTTTATTTTCTAGTTAATTATTCCCTTTTTTTTAATTTAATTTCAGAATGAGACATTAAGTGGACTGGCTGACATTCTTATCAGTACCGTCGATCGTCTTATTTTAGACTTAAATAAAAGAGCTGCCATGTTATTATTTTTGAAGTAAACAGCTTTTTGGCGTATCTCTTATGATATGACTCTTTTTCTTTGTTCTATACGAATCCATTTTTTTCCTTTGGTGCTGGTAGCCCTGGAAAGACCCTTTGTAGTCGGCTAAGCCATGATGCTCAAAGCACAAAATTGATCCCACTCTGGATATGCAAGATATTTGTGGGTTATGGTAAGTGCAGGGTTTACGACTTTTCCCCATCTGTTGAGCTTCTCACCAAGATTCAGGTGCATTTTGCTCCAAATTAGTAACTGGTGACAGAGTTGATAAGTGGGGTTGAGCAGATCTCTAGCTCGGACCCCCCAACCCCTAACGCCACACCGTTATGGTATGGGACAAAACTACGACTACGCCAGCTCATGCATTGCAGATTGCCTCCCTTGCCATATTTTCGGGGGGGGGGGGGGGGGGGGGGGGCCCCCCCCCCCCCCCCACATGGCAGGGTTGGCCCTTTCATGCTGTATGTAGGCGGGGGGGGGGGGGGGGGGGGGGGGGGGGGGGCATGGTTCCCCAGCCTCTTTTGAAAGCTCTGGATGGGGGCCATGATGCACCAGCCCACACAGCTCCTTGATCTCTGGTTGGCTGTGCTTCCCAATCATTGTCCAGGGGAATATAAGCTACACTGAACTTAAGGCCTTCTCGGAGTTGGTGACCCGGCAATCATAGCCTCAGCAGTCCATTTTTTTTTTTTTAACACATGCCATACTCTCAGGGCCACACAAGAGGCCTTGCAACTTCAGGCAAGTGTGCAAGGCTCACTACAGGTTGTAGTACCACTAAGCACCGCCTTATCTCAGAACACTGCATGGACACTTATCATCCACCGCCACGGGTTCCAAGTTCCACGCAGGCAAACCTCATCCAATATTGTTGTGATCCGGCATCCTCAACAGGTCACTCGGCTGTTGCCTTCTATCCAACCCCAACCCTCTTTCACTCTGAGTGGTCAGGAGCTGGACTCGCCCAAGGACAGCATGGAGAAAGCCTGCGGGTCAGATCAGTGACAGACTCTATCCTTTTCAAATGCCTTAGCGCTGTTTTGCCTGTTCTCAGCAATGGAGAAATTCTTCGGGACTTAGACCCAGATAGTTTCCCCACAGGTCTTTCTTGAGGGTTCCCCAATGGGCTGCTGCGGTTTTGTTGATGGAAAATGACCCTGTATCACATTCTACAAACGATCTCCCCTTCAGGCCTGAGTGGGACGTCCTTCCTTAAGAAGAACAGCTTATATCCCAGATAGGACCATCGAGGACTGGGAACAACCCATTCACATAGACCTTGAAACAACGTCTCTGACAGATTCTTTCCTTGGAGGGCTGGTGGATGCTGTCAAAGAGTCTGAACCCTCAGGGAAGCTTGCCAGCGTCTTGGCGCTCACACAAGTGCAGATCATGGTAAAATTGTACTTGGTCCGTAATTCTCACAGACATATGTACCACATGCATGCACTCATGTACACACACACACACACACACACACACACACACACACACACACGCACACACACACACACTGAATGATTACATCTCACCCTCATATACATACACATTTACACACACAACCATCCTTCTCACCCCTTTCCACCTGATTCATTCGCCTGTACAGGTAACAGATGATGACAATCAGCAGTATGAAGAGGAGGATGGCAACCGAAGACAGTATGATGATCCACACTAACCCAAGGCTCCCTTCCTCGCTTTCGTCTCCATCTTGAAAAAGACAGAAAGGCGGGGACATTGAGATAAAAGTCTGCAGTGTCGCCGATGATTGAAAATATTGGAGGAAAGGGCGGGGGGTGGGGGATGATGGGGGTGGGGAAACTATCTTCTGGTCCTTCTAAAATTTAATGCCAAAAAAACATGCACATGATGCCACCCACACACCACCACCACCACCCCCTCCCCCAGCCTCCATAACAATTTGGAACACGAGAAAATACCCTCCTAAAAATCTGGAAAATGTGTATGCCTCCTCTGTCCCTTCTCCCCCTCCCCCCCCCCTAAACTTTGGCAATTTGTTGGAAAGTGTCCTGCCCCCGATTTTATGAAAATTTGGCAGCTGAGCCCCTCACCTACCCCTTTCCTCCCATCCCAAATCAGCATTTATGAGGTTAAAAAAAAAAAAAAAAATTGGAAGACCGTACCGTTTTTCTGTCAGTTTTAGTTCAGGTTGCCCCACACCCTTCCCATCCTTCTCCCCACCTGCGAAATTGCCGACGCCTCTGGTATGTATAACAGACCAGCAAAACTGAGATACTACAGGCAATTTTCTTTTTTTTTTTCTGAAGGGGAATACAGTGGAACCCATCTCTCTCTCTCTCTCTCTCTCTCTCTCTCTCTCTCTCTCTCTCTCTCTCTCTCTCTCTCTTATATTTCTCCCAGCTCGATCAAAGTCTGAGTGATGATCGTAGTATTACAGCTACGAGAATAAGCTGTAGACATTTTGCATCAAAATGACTGATTGATAAATAAACCCAGAAGGTTGGAACAGACCGCAGTCCGTGTCACCTGGCTACACGGGCAGGAAAGAAATGTTGCTTGGTCACTGATGAAAACCAAAGGCTGGCGAATCTTCTATAAAAAGGCCCCATAGATGCCCCTCTCTGTCTCTCTCTCATTCTCTCTCTCTCTCTCCCTCTCTCTCTCTCTCTCCCTCCCTCTCTCTCTCTCTGTCTCTGTCACCTGGAGAATTCTGCCCAGAAGCAATGAGAAGCCAGAGACAGAGGTGCACATGGAGGTGAGGAAAACCTAGCCGATCTCGCATCTCCTCCTCCTCTGTCTTTGACGATGGCATGGACTCGATTCTTGAAGCTGTGCATGCAATCGACAGTTAAAGTGTTGAGCCTTTGTCATCCAAATACACACACACACACACACACACACACACACACACATATATATATATATATATATATATATATTATATATATGGTATGTATGTATGGTGTGTGTGTGTGTGTGTGTGTGTGTGTGTGTGTGTGTGTGTGTGTGTGTGTGTACATACATACATACATACATACACGTGTAGTTTAAAAAAAAAAAAACGATATTCATGCGCGTTTTAAAAAGTAACTGAATCATAGAAAACACACATGCATGTACACACACAAACAGACAGACAGATAGACAGACGTCAAAAAAGGAGAGAAAGCACCGAGAAAGAAACATAATTCTGCCATGAAAAAAAGACGTATACTCAGTATCTAGAACATTTTAAACACACAAATCGATGTCAGTACTGCCACCCTTCAGACCTCCTGAGTGTGTGCCAGCCATTTCAGTGTATTGCAAGCATCCTGAACAAACAAACACACACACACACACACACACACACACACACACACACACACACACACACACAAGCATTTCAAGGCAAAGTGGGCGCATAACCGACTATTAGCATTGCAGAATGAAATTCTCGTTCCCATTCTAGAGGTTACATTCTCACTGCCTAGTTGTCAGATAACACAACATGATAGATGGACGAGCATGTAACAAATTGAAACGAAACGAAGGGGGGGGGGGGGGGGGTGGGGGGGGGAGGAGGTGTTCTAACACCATGATAATTGAAGAGGCCACAAGGGTAGAGCAACAGCAAACGACAATAATGAAAGACTAGGGAGAAGAAAATAAGCGACAGAAACGCCAATATCATTTGCACATTATTTCAATTTAAAAGCGATCCGCCCCCCCCTCTTTCATGATCAGCAATTCAGGCGCAGAAAAAAAAAATTATGAGCACATGATTTCTTGAAAGCGGGGGCAAATTTCACACTGAAATACGCTCTAATCCCCCCATCCCCACCTTGTCGACATCCCTATGAAGGTTTTTCTTTTCTTTATCAATGATTGATGCTCTTAGGTTTGATTCAGTAAGGGCAGGCTGGTCGTTCTGGATTCGAGGCGAAAGGAGGAAGTTGAGCAAACTGAAGTAGAATGGGATTGCAGGGGTGAGTGGGGGGAGGGGGGGGGGGGGGACCCAAAATATGTCAATGCTGACAGGTGAGAACGATGTGGATCAATCTCGCGGGACACACACACACACACACACACACTGAACATTTTCAGTCAAGAGTGTACCGAAAAATGGATCACACACACACACACACACACACATGCGCGCGCGCGCGAATTTTTTTTGTTTTGTCTATAGTGTACTGGAAAAAAAAGATCAGGGGAAGAAAAAACGCATGTCGTTCTATTGAATTCAGTCGCCTTTTCTCAGTTGAAGGGTCGAGCAAAGAGATCTAGAGTGTCAAATATTGGATAGTGTGTGCACGCCATAGTAACGTTCGGGACATAGATTGTCTGCATTACGGGTGCACAGTTTCACACCTATGTTTCGGCAATGTCTCTCTCTGATGAACATTTTAAACTGACCGATGGCGCAAAATTACCTTGGGAGTAAAGTACTCTGGGTGAATGCGAACACAGATTACCTCCCGTGCAGATTTCCGAACATTGTCCATTTAACCGTGTCAAAGCAAAGCAGTTTTTCGTATGGTGTTGTCCCAACAGCCTGCAGTTATTAACGGCAAGAATGAAAGTGATCATTGTTCAGTTTTAAAACCTGCCGGATGGCAGTGAAGTTGTGTGGCACGGGTTTTCGAAACCGTTTTGGTCGGACCTACACCCCAACTGAATCCGTCCCTGCTATGCATACTCTCTCCGTCTTTGTCCCTGTTGTCCTGTGTGTGCAGGATAGAGGACGTAAAGCAGAATCATCCCTGTCCCTGTCGATCTCTTTCTCTGTGTCCGCGCGCGCGTGTGTGTGTGCGCGTGCGCGCGCGATTGAGTGTGTGTGTGTGTGTGTGCGCGCGCGTGAACGTCTGCGTTTAACCAATGAAGCGTTATTAAACATCCAATAACGCGTTTGCCAAAATGATCAATAAGAGGGCAGAGAATGTGTCTAACCCCCAACTGACCTGACGTGTGTGTGTGTGTGTGTGTGTGTGAACACAACAAGCCTGTATTAAACTCCCTTTGAAAGTGTGTGCCGATTTGGATTCAGCAAAGGGAACAGAACATGTATAGGACTGCGCAGTTTTCTACGTCTGGTCACAGTGGAAGGTTGGAACGATGACATTGCTTTGAGTCAGAGACACTTTACATGATTGCTCGAAAGGATTAAAAACACTAAGGCTAAAACAAAAAATAAAGCGAAGTTCAGAGCTTCCCGGCAAGTGATTCGCTTCATCTATCCGGCCTCAGAGTGGACACCAACACACACATATTTAACGTGCTCCATCGATCGATATTTTTGTTGTTGTTGACAGACTTACGACGACAATAATGCATATATAGGCAGAAGACAACTATATCAGTTATGGTGGCTGACAAGCGGGGGAGGAAACAGAGAGGGGATGAGTTTAAGCTTACTAGTACTAGTAACTGGGGCAGACAATAATCGACTAGCTAAAGCCTTCAGGCCTTAACTGCATACGTCCTGTCCAAATTACAAATGGTTTTGTTTATTGTGTTGAAATGACAGATCAGGGGAACAAAACACGGCAGCAGGAGACTGCATGACCGCCCTTTGTGCGTCAGACTGAAGTGGCCCCGGTCAGTTCACCCTTGATGATAGTGACTGAACTATGCAGAAGAATTCCTATTTCATACACGGATCAGCGATCATAAACTATGGAATTGCACTGGGGCGATTACAGACTGACACTCGCCTTCAAAGATGCATTCACCCCATCGTGTTTTCTTTCCGTCACTGATTAAAGAAACTTTTTTTTTTTCTTTTCTGGATTTGGATCTGGATCATTACGTCGCAGGAGCAATCAACGGCTATAAGCACGACGGAACAGGGATAGCGCAAACATAGTTAAAAAATAGTTTTAAAAGCCACACTTTGTCCTAACATCTTCCACTGGGTTCAGGTCTCAGTGAGTAGCCACAACAGGTATCTGCAGGTTAAAAAAAAAAAAAAAAAAAGAAAAAAAAAAAGCTGGCTAAAAACTCTACTGCTGTCAAGATGCTAGTAGACAGGCGATGTTGATCTGCCAAGTGCTGATGTAAATGAACTGGCAGAGCCTGCACTGACGATATCCTCCCCTAGATGATTTCCAGTCCATCACTGTCTGTATGAAGAAGGAGTGAGTGTACTGACTTGTGTTACAGACAGGTAGTTTGAAGCCGCGAGTGTTTCTGACCATGCGGTGTTCGGTGATATTGGAGACTTCGAAGTCCTCATACATGGGGGGTCGTGTCCGTCTGCGGCCAGCACTCACAGGGGTCAGAATTTTTTTTTTTTTTTGGGGGGGGGGGGGGGGGGTGGCGGGGGGAGATTTCCCGCTATCTTGAACATCAGGCCAAGTCGTGCCTGTCTGCGACGATCAACCAGCGGGGGGAGATTCAAATCCCGCAGCATTCGGCTTACGCAACCTGGTTCCCTGGACCTATAGTCCTTTGTGATAAAGCGTGCCGCCAGTCTCTGTACCCTCTCCAACTTCTCGATGTCCTGTTGGTAATATGGGTCCCACACTGTAGCTGCATACTCTAGTCTCGATCTCACCAATGCGATGTACGCCAGGCGCCTGCACTCCTTTGGGCAATTCCTGAGATTCTGGCGTGGAAAGCCCACTGTTGATCCGGCTTTTCGAGCAATATTGGCAATGTGTTGAGATGAGCACTCCTAAATAGGCTACGGGTTTTGCTAAACCTGTTTCAGAATACTTTTTTTTTTTTTTTTTTTTTAATATAAAGAAAACACACTAAATGATTTACAAATGCTAAACAAATATACAAGCTAATACATTCAATTACTATTTTAACCTCAACATTCAGTGGGAAAAAGACTTCTTTTTTTTTTTTTTTGTTTAGAAGGAAGTCAATAACTATCTGAATGACAGGCCTATAAACGACAGGAAGCCGAACATGACGATAGGCTGATCAAGCAATCCTGAATTCATGTGCCATCTGAGCAAAACTCCACAAAATGACTTTCTTACAGTAAGATGTTTCTTTTCCCGGCCATGTCAAATAAAGGTTGAACTTTAATTATAGGAAATTCATGAATATATTAAGTAAACGCTTATCACACACACATTTTCTATTATTGTTTTCCAGAAAACAATTCTTGGACGCTCCCTGTCATATTAGTGTTGCAATACTACGGTATACTTCTCACATTGCAAACGGTACAAGACGTATGGGCCTTACATAAACAAACAATAATCTGCTTACTTTCGTTTTGTGGAATCCAAATTATTCCCAGTTGCACGATGCAGCCGTAAAGCAATTAACTTTCGAACAGAAAGTTTAGAACATTATCAGAACACAATCAAGTTGCCGTCCAAAATTACGTCATGCAAGGAATTGACGTCATGTCAGTCAAAGATGTCATGTTCTGAGAGTTCAGTTTTCATTAACCGCACCATTTCTTAAAGCCAGTCGAAATCTGCTCATCCGTTTGGCCCCAACGCACTATCGACTCTAGCCTTCATTTTACCCAAAGTTTATAAAGCCATGTAAAAATCTTCAGTAGTAAAAATGTTCCTCAGTTTAGTTCAGGTCAGTGGTTTATTTAATGTCTTTTCCTCGCAAGATGATGGGCCCTATTAGACACCTGTTAAAAGATAAACAAAAACAAAACCCTTCACAATCAACTTATCTAGTACTTGCAAAGCCCCAACTGATATGTGCATATTTACATAAATGAAATACCCTAGTGGTACAAAAGTTGTGATCTTTACAAAAATTTTGCAACCTGTGACTGCGAAATAAGTAAATAACCATGGCAATTTCAGCAACACGTGAACCATATAAGACAATGTTGACATTTCCTGCTACCAACGCTGGACTCGGAGAGTAGCCATGAAGATGTCACATAATTAAAAGCCTTGGATAAAAGAACGGATGGGTAGATAGATAGACACGTTGCTAGACAGATAACTGAACAACTTGAAGGGAAAGAGGGGAGTGAAGACTATCATTTCCGGGACCAATCCTCAAAGGACTAGACAAGTCAGAAGAAACTAGGTATAAAAAAAAAATTGAAATGCACGGTCTTGCAAAATTATGTATATATTTCTTCTTTCATTTACTTATCTATTGTGGATAGCCAACGGGAAAACATCAATTATTTTTTCCTTTTTGAAGCCGGATACTTTTTTTTTTTTTTTTTTTTTTTAGTGTAAGAGGGTTCCACTGGTAGGGAATAAGTGTATGAATGAGCGCATGAAAGCTTCCATCCTGAACGAAACCATCGTTTCAGAGATTTAGCTCCTCTTTGACAGGCATAAAAAGATAGACGATACACTAACAACCTCGTATGTCTGACATAGTTGGCAGCTGAACAGAGACTGTTTTACTCTTACAACAAACAAGAACATGAACCAACAATCACAATTTGATCAAATCTGCACCTGCTCTAAACAATGTCTGAAAAAGGGAAAGAACTTGGAACAATTCTGTGAAAGGTTCAGGCCCACCTAACTTTTTATAATTAGTATAAGGATTCAAACCACACATTTCTGAACTTATGTTACGGTGTAACCCGATCATGAACACAAACACGTGTGCGCGTGCAAAAAATAGCAAAAATCATGCCAGTCTTGACTTTTAAGTCGAATCGCTGTCCAATCAGAACAGCACCCTAATACTTTGACGGTGCAGGGCACATCACAAGCATGAAAAGCTATGTCGCTCAACTAATCCCATTCCTACTGTTCTTTCACGAATTTCGTTGCCCTCACATCATTTTCTTCTGTGAGTAAAAGTGTCTACTCCTATATCTTCTTGTTTGGTCTGGCCATTCTAAACAAACATCCGTGCTGTTCATACCCGAGATGTATTAGTGTGTCAAAACGTAAACAAATACTGGATTGTGTGCAAAAGGATCACATATTTGCATATTAAAAATCAAAATCTAGCATTTCAATATTTCCGATAGTGAGCCGACTTTATTCCCATGGTCAATGCCTCTGAAAAGTGGTTTAGGAACACGAGGCCAGAACAAGCTGCTGAAAATCAAGACAGAGGTCCTTCATGGAAGTCAAATATCAATGCAAGATCATTCTGACCATTACATTTATAAGAAAGTACACTAAAACCTGTTAAAAACGACTGTTTTTCTGCTCACATCTCGCAACTTGAATGAAATAATTATGTAAATAAAACGCAAGCACCTACGGCAGTAAAGAATTTGTTGCTTACACAGGTGATTGCACAAAACCCAGATATGTGGATCTGGAGAATTACGTCCCAAGAGCCGAAAACTGGCAGTAAGAGCAACGCAAGAACTTGGAGAGCATAGCGCTATGAAACAAAGGAATACCCATCCAGCATCATCTCCCCCCCCCCCCCTCCCCCCTTTCTCTCTCTCAAATGTGCTAGCATTTTCAATATTTCCAATACAAATCCGCCTTTATTTCCATCATTACTGCTTCTGTAAAATGGTTGCATGCTCAGTTTATGGACACGAGGCCAAAACTTGGTTGGCCTAAGACAGGACGCAAAATCCCTGCTGATGACGAAAATCAACTGATCCTTCATAGAAGTTTAATTTCGATACAAAAACATTCTGATTGTTCCACATCCATTTTACACCCAATTTGAGGAGATAAAAAGATTGTTCTGTTCTTCGTTTTCATTGTCTTGAAATGAGTTTGTCTTGCCTGAAGAAGACCTAAGAGGTCAAAACGCTTCGTGTTTAGCGGTTCGTTTGTCTCTCTTTCGTTCAGCAGAACAATAATTTTTCTTTTACATAGACCATCAAGATAAATGTCATAGGATACTTTGATTTGAACTCTTTATTATAAGAACCCTTATATCTGTACATACATGAATTTGTTATCAATTTGTTTTAAGTAAGTACCTTGCCAAATTTATGTTGAAGGATGATTGTGTGAGAAAACGAAGGAACTGTTGAGTGGAGGGATGCAAAAGGTGACATTAAAAATGTGAAAAAAAAAAAAAAATTTCTTTTAAGTTGTGTTTCAATTCCTGCCTGACGTCACCTCCTTTGAAACCCATTCTTCTTGTTCAATTAACAACAAAGCACACTAAAACCAGCTAGAACCACCATTTCCTGCTTGCATCTAGCAGCTTGAATGACATAACTTTCCAAATAAAACGTAGGCTCCTCAGGCAGTTAAGAATCTGTTGCCTGAACAGACGATTGAACATAATCCTGATCTGTGGGTGTGGATAAATGCATCACAGGAGCAAAGACTGGCTAGGAGCACAAAGCAAGAATTCGGACAGTACACTGCATTAAAATAAGGGAATACATACCCATCCATCCTCTCCCTTTCTCCATATGTGCAGATGTATGCTGCTAATTTGACCATCTACATTTTAAGTAACATGAAGACCATGCCAATTAGGTTTGCACGGCGGTTTCTAGCGCCAAACCTCTAACGGTACAGTCCCAATTCTCCAATTACCCAAATTTTTAATTTTCAGTTTTGGCTTTATACCTCAAAACAAAGCTTCTACTTAACTGAGTGCTCACAGGTCCCCATCTTGGATGGCTAATGTAGATGCGGTGACAGACCTAGCATGAAATCCTCCACTGGAGGGGCGGTAGGGAAGAGGGCCAGCCCTCATCCTTGATAAAGACCGACTTTACGGGTTGAAGATAATCTTTGCTTCCAAGGTACTGAAGCTACTCCTCATCTCATTGTCCGTTGCGCCCAATTCTTTCACATTCGGTTTTTTTTTTTTCACAACAAAGAGTGAAGAGAAGCTGCAATAAATGATATTTAACCAACCACGTACAATAAAACCAACAACCGAACAGTGGAGGGGACAGGCAGGGATGGGGAGGATGATGGTGTGGGTGTGTACCTAAAAGCAGGGGTGAGACTGATCGAGAATTTCCGTTTTCACTCTGAATCTGTTGCTCCTTTAACATGTCAAGGTGTCATTTATGTTTCAAATCTTCCCTCTGGTTGTTCAGACTGTCGTCCAGTGCAGATAAACATAACCTTTTAATTTGAATATTCATCTCATCCCCTCATTTACCATTACAAAAAGCAAGCAGGACAGAGATCGAGAAGAGGGAGTAGAGTACAAAGGAAGGGTAGGTGTAGAAGGAAAGAAGACAGGGCACAGGGGACAGACAGGGGGTTCTTGTGTTTTAATGTTGTTGACGAAATCATACTTGCGCTACAGAGGACCAAAGTTTGTCTTCAGGAAATCCTCAACATACCACAATGACCTTTCATTCTGCCAAGATTCCTGAGAACAATGTTATGATTATTGACCTGTGACAGGTTGAGGGTTGCTGTGATACATGATTTGGCAGTAGGAAGCCCCACAGCCTTTTGTCCTTAGTTATGAACAACAGCGTCAGTATGTTTTAATTGGTTTCAAAGTCAAGTGTCTGTGGGCAGTAATTGAAACAAGTATTAAAAGGAATTTAAAGTAAATCTGCCAGGTTACAAGGACAAACAAATTACGCCCATCTCGCGCCCATTTTGAGAAGATAAGTGACAGCTCATTCTTCATTTTGTTGTCCTGAATGTTGTTTTTAACTGCCTGAAGAAGACCTATGAGGTCAGAACATGTCATGTTTTGTCCTGTAGTTTGTCCTTCATCCGAAGGTTTTAAATTCTTTTCAAAATATGTTTCAATTAGCCCAG
The DNA here is from genome assembly GCA_016801955.1 of Conus betulinus. Lineage (NCBI taxonomy): Eukaryota > Metazoa > Mollusca > Gastropoda > Neogastropoda > Conidae > Conus > Conus betulinus. Next base: position 379,502 of record JADBJO010000240.1, on the reverse strand, counting down.
TCCTTTACATTGCCTAAAGAGACAGGGTTTCTGTTGTTCACCTCTTGTATGACCAATCTACCCAATGGACTAGTTTTGAACAGGTGTCATCAGGATGTATATGTCATTTCAAGCTTATGGCCCTGAATAACTGCGATTAAAGATTCTTGTCTGCTGGTGAATGTGGTGACTTGCAGCCTCTCATATTCATTTGTCTTTGTACAAGATGCAGAGAGTATTTGAAGCATGCTGGTGAACAGCAGGTTTGCTAAACGGCTACTGCAGCAAATCATTGTCACCTAAACCAAGACAAATGTGAGTGTGAGTGTATCTTTGTTTGCTTGTTTGTTTTCAATCGAATCCCAAAGCAAGAACCTGTCAAATTCATAATGATGTTCTTGCTAAAAAAAAAAAAAAAACCCAACATTTCTTCAATAGTTTGAACCTCTTGTATTCTTTCAGATTTTACAGATAGTGGTACCTGTCTGCTGAGGTTGACTCTTCCACAACTACCTGTCTCAGAATTCAGAAATCCTGTCACTGAACATTCTACAAATTCCAGTCTCTTTTGTGTTTTTTTCTGTTTCTCTTTGGCAAGTATTCTGGTTTCCCAGGTTACCGACAGTGGGTCCTTCACACTACACAATCAAATCTGCATTGCTCTTCACATCAAATGGTAGGCATGCCTTCTAGTCACAACTATCTGGGTTCTGGACCTGGCCATAAAGAGAACTTTTCATTCTCCTCCACTGGTCAGCCACGCTCAAAGAGACATGCTGCTGGCACATGGTTTCAGGAAAAGACCTATTCAAAGGGGATGGGAGAAAAGGGCACTCCCAGTGGCTGAAGGGAAACCACTCTTCATAGCAGATGATGTTTGTGTTAAGTTTGGACACATGATATTCTTTGTTTTGTTTTGTTTTGGTTTGGTTTGGTTTTTGGTTGTTCTCAAAATACTGCAACATCACAGTGACTGGCTCAATGTACATGCCACGAGTATTCTATTTTCAAAATGTCAGGGATGCAATCATATCATGTGTAATGAGAATCCCTCATTTACAATAAAATTAGGAAAAACAAAAACAAATGAACAAATTAAAACAGTGAATACCACCTGAAGCATTTCAAACATATTTACTGATTTTTCTGATATCATGGTTGCAAACATACTTGCACACATGGACTTCAAACTGTGAAAGACATTTGCACTTTTTTTAACAGCTTGGAAAACTATTCTCCTCTCCCTCTCAGCCACCAAACACAAACATGTTCACACACTAAATACACACAATGGAAGATCGGTAATGATAGCATGAAAACATTTCTTTCTCCCCATGACACAGACACAATCGCACACAAGTGAGATACCTGAATGTACATTCTCGCACACAAATAAAATCACCACCTGAACACAATCAAGAAGTACATGAACAAAACTTCTACTCTGGTTGCCTTTCATAATTTTGAGAAAAAAGAACCAATGAAAGAAAGATTTAAGTGATTTTACTGTTCAAAAAAGTCCTTCCATCCCCACCTCTAAAATGAAACTCAGAAAAAAGACACCTTTCATGAATTACTAAATGATGCATGCACACACACACACAAAACTGACAAAGACACAAAAAATCATGCACTTCATAAAGAGAGGGGGAGAAATGGGGAAAAGTCAATCATATGACTGAGAAGCACCAAAAACAGTGCACAGAAATACACTGATCTCTTTCTGTATTCATTCTCTTTCTCTCTCTCTTAAAAAATCGTGCACAGAAGTACATTCAACTCATTCTGTATTTTCTCTCTCTCTCAGTACAGTCATCTCTTTCTGTGTTCATTCTCTCTCTCTAATTCTCTCTCTCTCTCCATACAGAAGTACACTCATCTCATTCTGTACTCTCTCTCTCATGTATGCATCACCTAACACTAACTCTACACACATTATGTTCCGTCTTCCTCTTGATCACTCTTTTCTTCCTCCCCTAACATCTCCAGTATGGGTCTTTTTTTTTGTGCCTCTCTTCTGATTATTTAATGGTGCAAGGAAGTCGGAAACAGCTGGAACACCATTTGAGTCGTCGTGATTTTCTTCGTCATGTTCATCATCACTTTCTTCGTCACTGGAACTGCTGGCTCCACTGTCGCTTTCACTGATCTCTAGGTTTGGCACTATCGCCAAATTCTGTTGGGGAAAAAAAAAGAGACAAATAAGTGCACAAATAATGTAGTGGATTACTCATATTATGCGCTTTTCTTCACTTTTTTTTTTTTTTTTTTTTGTGTTGCTTTCAGAACAGTAAAAAGAGCAGTTTTGACATAAGGAGCACTGAGCAACAGCAACTACTCTATACACTTATAATGATGTGATATTTTGTATGTATTGCTGGCACCAGCCATTATACCATTTTCACTTTATGTGTTGGTATGGTGGGTTGACTGTGAAGAGTAGAAATGTGCTTGAGAAAGTGGTGAACGTGGGAGGAAAAATTGTTGGTGAGAGACAAAAAAGTCTGAGTGAGCTGTACAGGTGCCGTGTTGTTTGTAAAGCGAAGAAGATTGCGCGTGACCAGACCCACGTTCTTGCAAATCAGTATGACCTTCTTCAGTCAGGACGAAGATATCGATCGGTTAAATGCAGAAGTGTCAGATTTAAACAAAGTTTTATTCCCCTGTCCATTGATTTTATGAACCGAGGTGATGCTTAATTGCTTTTTTACTATGGATTATTGTTACATTTTGTTTTATAATAGATACATATAATTTAAACTCAGAGCGAACATACTGTGCATTTAGATAATGAATAGTTGTGTTATTTTAGTTTAAATCTCATCTTAGAATGTATTGTCAAATGCGTGGTAGGAATGTAATTTTATGTAGTATTATTTCTATATTATACCGTCACCTTGAAATCCAAATCTTTTATATGGATGTATGTCATATGTTACAAAATGGGTGATGTGACAAAATCATTATTTATGTGCTGTGAATGTGTGTGACCACAAACTAATCGAGATAATAAAGTTTACTTGACTTGACTTTACACACACACACACACACACCACACACACACACACACACGCACGCACGCACGCACACGCACACACACACACACACACACACACACACACACACACACACACACACACACACACTAAGGGCCTATATATACTGGTATCCAGAAACATCAATTCTGTGTGATCACATGTACACACTTGACTCCAATACATGGGAGTCAAGGATCATCAAAGTATGGAACTGGCTGACATATTACTCGTAAGAGTCAACAGCTTATGGGTGTATATGGATTGGAGAAGGGGAAAGAGGGAGGAGAGAGTGGGAGGGGGAATGAAAAAGCCTTGCTCTACGTGCAAATTAGACGCCGAACCATACTGATATGGTATGCGTCTAGAATAAGATTTTAACATTTAAAAACTTCGCGAATTGAAAAAAAAAAAAGACGCTGTTAGGGTGAAGGAGTCAGTGAGGAGGGGTTGGGGCGGTGGAGAAGTTAAAAGTATCTTCCAAGTGGATGAGATTTAATAAGATATGCAGCCAACTGCCAGACTCCAACCATTCTCATAACTGGGATTGAAAACACCAGACACAGTCAGCGAAAGATTAAAGGACGTCATCTTATCATGAAGAGGATGAAAGTGAGTTCTTGTACTAGTACAGTCAAATTAAAAAAAAATGAGGGAT
>JADBJO010000240.1:358330-365830 GCA_016801955.1 Conus betulinus | reverse complement strand
AATTTGTACACATGTAAATAAAATAATTTCCTTTCTGTCATGGAATGTGAATGGTTTCTTGTCAAAACTTGACGATCCCGGTTTCATTTATTTCATTTTTAGAATGTGAGTTTGTCTGTCTCGTTCAAACATTTTTTCAAGATTGTTCTTCTGAAATATGTTCCGGGTATAAGGTATTTGATCAATCTGATGTTAAATTATCGGAACATGGGAGGCGATCAGGTGGGGTAGTTTGCTTAATTGTAAACGAACTGGTTCGCTTTGTTAAACCCATTCATGTGCCTTGTTCAAACTTTTGTAAGCTTACATTTCTTATTGATGAAAAGATGCTGGGGATGAGTGAGGACGTTATATACTTTTTTTGTATATGTACCACAAGAATATTCTCCTTTTCATGCTCGTGTTGACTGTGATAGTGGAACTGACATGCTTGAAGATCGATTAACTGACTTTTTATTAACAAGAAATGCTTATATCATTTTAAATGACAAGCAAAATGACAAACAGCTGAACATGTGATATTGCTCCAAAAAATTTTTTTTTAAGTATCATTTCTGATAATCAGTACTATAGCCACTCTCTCAGTTTTAAATGTCATTCCGAAGATAATATCAATAATCATATAAAATTGTTATTGGATGTATGCATTGCTTTAGATTTGTGTATTCTCAATAGAATGTATAAAGGTGACCTTGAAGGTCGCTATACATACATATCTATGCAGTGTTAATGTTCATTTAATTCTTTCAGACGAACTTCTCTCTTTTGTGTGTGATTCGTGTGATCTAAATGTCTTGGAACGCATAGAGTCTGACCGTCTATCAGTATCATTATGAATCACATTTCCAAATGAAAATATTGTCAACTCCAGCATATAAGAGTATAATTTGTGGGGGAGGGGCGGGGGGGGGGGGGGGGGGGGGGGGGGGGGATTTTGTGGGGGACGATGAATATGCCAGTCACTTACGGAATTATACTGCAGTTAAGATGTTTGTACAAAATTCGGTATTGCAATGATTTCATAAGATGGTAACGTGAATGAAGCTTTAGATATGTTCAATAAATGTATACAACAAAGTGCTGTCTACGTGAAGAGAAATGCATATGTGAATATCAATAGACTCAGTCAGGACTGGTTTGATCACGAGTGTGTGCTCAGTAAAAGAAAGGTAGACGATTGATACGAATTAGACGTCGTACTCGAGACAAAACAGACAAGAATGCTTATACAATTGCCAGACGTGCATAAAAATACGCGCGCGCGCGCGCGCGCGTGCGTGTGTGTATGTGTGTGAGTGTGCGTACGCGCGCGTGCGTGTGTGTTCGTGCGTACGTGTGTGTGTGTGTGTGTGTGTGTGTGTGTGTGTGTGTGTGTGTGTGTGTGTGTGTGTGTGTGTGTGTGTGTGTGTGTGTGTTGTGTTCTCATATTCTGTATAGTCTGTACAAATCTCTCTCTCTCTCTCTCTCTCTCTCTCTCTCTCTCTCTCTCTCTCTCTCTCTCTCTCTCTCTCTCTCTCTCTCTGTGTTTGGTAAGGTTAAGTAAGTAGAAATTACTTTAAACATGGTCTTACAAAACAGAATGACTATTTTTTGTGTCACGTAATGATGTTCGGAAATGTCACTTTTGAGTGCTGTCTACCTAACAATTTGTTACACACACACAGACGCGTTGCGTGCACGCGCGCGCGCGCGCGCAGACACACACACACACACAAAAACACACACACACACACACACACACACACACACACACACACACACACACACACACACACACACACACACACACACACACACACACACACACACACACACACGCACACACTTGCACTGAATTTGCAACACACACACACATACACAGAGGCGCACGCGCTCTAGCACGCACGCACGCACGCACACGCACACACACACACACACACACACACACACACGTACACACACACACACACACACACACAAACATCCACACACACACACACACATATGCATCAACACACACAAGCACAAATATGCGTATGCATCCCCTTCTCCACGAACACCACACACTATCAATACACAGATGGGAAGAGAAGGAGGAAAAGACACAGACAGACAGCTAAAAAAAAGAGTCAGACAGTAACAGAAACGGGAAGAGAGAGGCTGTCTTGTCTCTTTATCCATGTATGTATGACAGACGGACATATACAGAAAAAAAAAGGAATTCACAGCTGTCACACTCAACGCTGGCACATACTATTTCCACTGTGCCACACTGTGCTGCCGACAGCTGTCGGTCCCTGCAACATGGGGGTGGAAAAGAACGTACGCACTCAACTCTGTCCTCACAACATATGGGGATCTGGTTTCAAAATGGAAAATAAACGAAAATCATATGATCGCGTTCCTCGACACCCACCTCCGCTCCCCATCTGCACCCTGTTCCCCCACCCCCACCCTAGCGCCACGTGTCAACCCAAAGTTATAGTTATAAAGCAGTGTTGTCAACGGATGTGGACTACAGAAGAGCTTCACTCAAGGGGTCTTAAACTAAGACAGATTACAGAACAGAATGACGCGTTCAGCCATGCAGATGGGACGACTGACGTTGATGCTGTGTTTGCTGCTGCTGCTACTGCTCACTACCCAGGCTTGCTTTATCAGAAAACTGCCCAAAAGGTGGCAAGAGAGATGTGGACGAAAGACATGCTACCAAGGCGGTCAGTGATAGTGCACTGCTTCTTTCTGTCTTCCTTTTTTTTTTTCAAACTTTCTCTGTCTGTGAAATCTGTCTGTTTATCCATCCAGATGGCAAAAGAGTGATCGACTTTGAAAGTTTCTACGTGTGTTATTCCGCATGCTCTTTGCTCCTTCGATCTCCTCCCCTTCCTCCTCTCCTCCTCCTCCTCGTCTTCTTCTCTTCTTCTCCTACTCTTCTTCTCCTCCTACTCTCTTCTCCTCCTCCTCTTCGTTCTCCTCCTCCTCCTCCCCCTGCTCTTCCTTCTCCTCCTCCTCCTCCTTTTTCTTCTTCTTCGTCTTCTTCTTCTTCTAAATATCTCTGTGGTGTCGATCCGGAATCTGGTCATTACCTTCTGTCTGAGAGCTTTGAAAGAGTTTTTGAAGTAGCTGAATGACAGACTGCATATACTGGCCTGCCTGTCAGCGTACCTGCTGTGTGCACATGGGAAACTATATATCGCATCTCGACAGATTCATCCCAAACAGTATGATATGGTAGTATTACAATTTGATTGGGCTCGTTCAGCCTTAAAAATCTGTTTAAGCTGCCTCTTAAAAATCACTTTAAACTTACCTTACTAAAAACAGATATGTTGATCCTCAATTCTAAATTTGGAATTAAAAAAGGAAATCGGACTTGAGCTCTTTGATTTTAAACATTCTGTAGTTTAGTCCATGACAAAACCGCAGAGAAATTAAATTTTAATTGCACGTCAGATAGTGCAGATGAGCCCCAAATAGCTGACGTGACTGTCAATTTGTGTATCGTGTCTGGCTGCTGTCTTTGCAGCCCACTAGCCGACAATTACAGGAACTGCAGTTAGTTCCCTCTCTGTCTCCATCTCCTCCTTTTTCAACTCCTAATGGGCGAGTTGTCTGATAGTGGATACTGTTTATATCACCGGATATTACGCGAGAAGCAATTTTGCCACGCAGAATCATCCAAAAAGTGTTCACAGTCTCCTTGGCCTGGGCCCAGGAGTCGTCGCCGTGTGGAGTGCTAGATTGACTCACTGATATGTGTCGGCGTAGGTGTGCGCCATCTGTGTGTGTGTGTGTGTGTGTGTGTGTGTGTGTGTGTGTGTGTGAGAGAGAGAGAGAGAGAGAGAGAGAGAGAGAGAGAGAGAGAGAGAGATGCTCCTTCCTCTGCCCATCGCCCGTCCCCCTGTCCATCCCCAACCCTGCCCTCCACCTAGTCAGAAGATTCACTGTAGAGATTCTACTCCCACTGGATTGGCATCATCATTTATTTATCTGTTATTTGTTTGTTCTCTGTGCCTCTCTTGTGTTGTTTGTTTCTTTTTTTGTCTATCTGATAAAACATTCATTTTGTTTGGTTAGTCAGCTTACCAAAATCTTGAGTTATTTGGCTGGCTGATTGATCGGTTAATTAGCAATCAGTTACTTTGTAATTCGTTCACTCGTAGCTTAGTTTTGTTTGTTGTTTGTCGTTTTTTTTTTTTTTTTTTTTTTTTTTTTTTTTTTTTTTTTTTTTTACAAAGTTAGACATTTTTTAAAAAATCATCCTTTGCGTCATTCTGTAATATCTTTTTGTAATAGATTAGTTTAGGTTTGTGTGTGTCACGAACTGTCAAGTGTTTTAGGGCGTGCGCCTATGCTCTGCATGTTTACACATGTTGGTGTGTGTGTGTGTGTGTGTGTGTGTGTGTGTGTGTGTGCGCGCGCGCGCGCGCGCGCGCGCGTTCCTCGTGTGACGCTTCAGGCGCGTTATTCTGTGTCAACTAGAAATGGCATCAGTGTACAGACATCTCGTGCAGCCCACGCTGATCACCTGGCTCACCTTGAGAGCAACTTAATTCGAGTTCCGTTAGCCTTGACTAGGAACATTCCTTTTTTTTTCAAGAGCCTTGGAGGGAGGTCTTCGGGTGTGACCGCGCCGGTAAGGTTTGGGTCCTCCGAGCCATCGTTGTGACGCTAGTTTGTGTCCGTGGTGAGATGTCTGGTTCTCCAGAGCCTATATAGTCCCCAGAGCTCACTCACAGTTTTGGTGAGTTTACAATATGTTGTGTGCATGTATCTTTTAATTTGTTTGCTATTGTTTTATAAATATGTATATTATTTTTGCTTTCCCATTTCTAAAAAAAAAAACTTCACTTTCAGTGACAATTGGATTCAGACAGGGGGTGAGAAAGGAAACCCTAGTCAGCCTCGTCTCTTATTCTTTTCATTGTTGGTGTGTGACCCTCTGTATTGAATAACTGGGGTTTATTTCAAGCGTAAAAAACTTATCACAGAAATGTGAAGATATCGTTTTGTACACCTCCGACTAGAATTATTGTATCGTTATATTTTTTTTACGGTAAACACACATTGTTTGATGTAGTGTAATGTACCATGATACTATTGTTTGGATGAAAACGCGTTTGTTTTGGCTTCTACTATTCTCATTTCTTTTGGGCTCGTGTATATAAAAGGAAATCCTTTGAAATCACTCTTGATTCAATGCAAAAGTGGAAGAAAACATTGTAGAAGCCTTATATTGAAGAAGGGGACATTATGGTAGTCATTGTATTATAGTCAAGTAAGCGTTAACTTGCCCCACACTCTCTGAAATTTTCCTTAATATTTAACTTCAATCAGAGGAAAGGGAGATGCTAACCAAAATCATAACTTTTACATGGAGAAACAGAGCTGGGGAAAGACTTCTTTATTTTTAGTCATCTAAAATATTACATTTACCCTCCCTTACGGCAATTTCGCTTTGTCTCCTGGCCTTTTACTCTGTCCTTGCGTTTGAACTGTCCATCCCCAGTCCTCCACCTCCCCTTCATCATCATCACCAGCCATTCCTTCGGCAAGTTATCCCCCTGGAGACTGCGCCCCGGGACCTTCATCTTCATGCCCACTTCGACGCCCCTAGTTCAAGAATTCTTGTCTGCGCTCGCAGGACTACATTGCCTGCGTGCTACCATCCCCTACAGTGCCAGCAGTTAACCCTTTCCCGGGCGCGGGTGCTTGGACTTTTGGACACTTTTTCGTTTGCTTTTGTTTTCTCTGTTCACAACCTGTCCTATAGTTATGATTAATTCATTCTGGTATTCTTCATAATCATCCTCATCCCCCTCCTCCTCATCATATTTGATGCATGTTGTTTCGTGTGATTCTATTGTGTGTGATTTGTGCAATGAAGTGTCATTAAATGTTGAAATTGGAACTATGTTAGTGGGTTAGTGTTAGAGTAAGAATGGGGAAGGGTGTGGGTCTTGGATTCGTGGGCACTAGGTCTGCGTTACACAACACAACACAAAAATATATGTTATCTGTATTTGTATTTCTTGATTATTTTTCCTGATTGCATATGGCCATTTGGGATATTTATTTATCTATCTATTTATTTACCTGTCTATTTACTTCTGTACTTATGTATGTATGTATGTATGTATGTATGTATGTATTTACTTATTACTTCCTAAGGCAAGCTAAACACATTCAGGACAATGAAGACGAAGAACGAGCAATCACTTATCTTCTCACATTGGACGCAAGATGGACGCTGAATGAAAACGAGACAGTTGGGAAGCAGACAACGGCAGTTAAAATGATGATGATGATGATGATGATGATGATGATGCTGATTTGATTATCATCAACATCATCATCGTCATCATAGTCCTTCTGGCAATGATAATGATATTGATGATGATAAAAAATATTGACAAATAAGGAGAGGATTACTATCATTTTTGGTGATAAAGTGACGATAGTAATTGTATCATTGATAGTGGCTATACAGACAGAAGGGGAGAAAAGAGAGACTCAGAGGATCGAAGAGCAGTATGGTTGTAATAGCAACAGTGTTAGTAGAGATGGTGATAATTGATCATCATCATCGTCATTATCATCATCATCATCATTATCATCATAATTACGACAATAATAATGGTACTAACAATGGTGACGATAATAACAATAATAATGATAATAATAATGGTACTAACAACATGGTAATGATGATCATAATCACAATATTAATGATGATAACAATACTAATCATAATAGTAACGGTAACAGTAAGAATGATAAAAGCAATGATAATAAAAGTAACGGTGATTAAAAAAAAATGATCTCAATAACATATCATTACTGTTACAAGTATTGATATTCTTATCATCATTATCATCATAATCATCGTTATCATCATCATTATTATTTTTAGTAGTAGTAGTAGTAGTAGTAGTAGTAGTAGTAGTAGTAGTAGTAGTATTTGTGTTGTTGTTGTTACTCTTCTTATTGTTGTTATTATTATCATTATTATTATTACTATTATTGTTCTTATTTTGATTATTACTAATGATATCATCATCATCATCATCATCATCATCATCATCATCATCATCTTTTATTATTATTATTATTATTATTATTATTATTATTATCACTATTATTGTTATTATTTTCATCATTATCATTATCCTGCTCCTCCTCATTATCATGGCTATCATTATCATTACTATTGTTGTTTTATCATTATTATTATTATTGTGTAGGTAACGGTAATAGTAACAGTAATAAGATTAATGGTCACGAAATAATGTCAGTTATCAATTATCCTAATGATTTTTAATATTACTGTTGCTTTTGTCAGTATTATTATTATTATTATTATTATTATTATTATTATTATTATTATTATCATTATTATCACCATCATCATCATTATTATTGTTGTTGTTACTTACTGCCTTGATTGTTATTATTATTATTATTATTATTATTATTATTATCATATTATGATAATTGTTATTTTCATTCTACTGTTGTTAT
>JADBJO010000240.1:335830-348330 GCA_016801955.1 Conus betulinus | reverse complement strand
TCTTTAATCAGAAGGCCACTGGCCCATTCTGATGGGAACTCAATCACGATACAGTTACAAACGATAGTTATATACAGTGAAATACATATCTAACAGGACAATGCAACTGGCTGCACGTCTTGCAAAGGCTTTATACAAGTACAATGACATATTTTGCATCGTTATAAAGTTAGATGTTGAAAGTAAAAGGCAGAACCTGAACTTACATGGATTCGTGTAATATTTTCTTGGGATTAGTTCTTTTCTTAAATCACTTACGCTGGACACAAACAGACAACAGATTTTGCCCCATTCCTGTCACCTGCAATTAATTATTCTCTGTCTAAATGTTTCATAAACATTGAAAGCGATTCTACACCGTGACTATCCAATATAAGAAACCCTCATGTTTGTCTCAAGTTGTACGAACATGTGTAATCCACGTATTCGTCCCCTTTTCTTCAAGAGAACAACATTTTTTTTTACTCCATAAATGGTAATAATTATTATGTTCCCCCCATACGAATGAGTTTTAACCAAATTCAATGCAATGTACGTGTATGGGGTATCTACCCAGATCGCCATACAAGAAATTTGTCGTTCTTATATCTACAACTAATAACATTTTAACACCATATGTGTGTAACGGTTTCCATTTCTGTTGCACCAGATATCAATGTTTTCCCTTGCAGATAAATAACTGCCTTTTCTGGAAACTCTAGTATTATTTTTTATTCATATTTACTGTCATTTCCAAATAATTGGATGCTGTATACAGACTATTTAACTGAGCTTGTAGTCCGACCAATGTGTCTGTCATCAAATCAATATCATTTGGAAATAATAAGATAAACAAGAGGATGAAATCAGAAGAAATAGATATAAAAATCTTTTTATTTCAGTTACGTCTCAAGCAAGTTCAATAATAAACACAGAAAACGAAACTGAATTACATACGTCTCCTTGTTTTACCCCCCATTTGAACAAGCTATGAAATCTTAAACAAAAGCAATAGTCCTCCAAAGGGAAGAAAACATTATAGAAAATCACAATGCCACTCTTCTAATTTTCGGCCACGTGGCCTTTTTCGAGAGAAAAGAAACAAAAACAATCCAACTACGTGATGTCAATCTTTGGCAACTGGTCAGAGCAATAAGGTCAATTCTTTGCTCTGACCAGTAGCCAAAGATGGACATCACGTAGTTGGATTGCTTTTGTTTTTTTTTCTTTTGAAAAAGCCACACGTGCCGAAAATTAGAAGAGTGGCATTGTGATTTTCTATGAAATCTTATTTCTAACTTTTGCTTTAACGTGATCATCTGTACTGCTTATACAGGTACACATTTTATCCGACATTCCATTTTTGAAGCACTGGCTATAAACGTTTTCTTGATATAGAATCGAAAGCTTTTTCACAATCTATACATGCAACATATAACTTTTTATTCTTGGGCAATTACTTTTGCACTGCCGCCAAAAATATAAGGATATGATAAATTGTTAAATAACTATGTACAAATCCGCCTGTTACTTTACCAGTGGTACTATTTTCTTCTTGTCATTTTTGCATTTCAAATCCAGCTTGATAATTACCAGTGGTACTATTTTTCTTGTCATTTTTGCAGTTTTGCATTAATTATTGAGCTGTAAATCTTACTGCACACATTTACTCAGTGATATGCCCCAATAGTTAATCTGATCATCTACGTCTCCCTTTTTATGTTATGTACAAATTACGGATCCTGTCCACTATTCATGATATACACCTTTATCAAATAGGACACTGAAGAACTTGACCAAAAATATAACAACGCAATTAGTGGAATACTTCAAAAATTCACCTATTATACCAGCCTGATTTTGAACACTTCAATTTCCCCAATGCACCAATAAGTTCTTCCGTAACTGGCTGATTAAACTAATTCTCTTCATTATCCTCATCTTGATAATCATACTTATCATGTAACTCTGTATTATCCACTTGTTTGTCAAGAATATTCTTAAAATGTAAAAGCCAGACATCAGTACGAATGCAATTGAACACACCACCTCGTTTGGGAACTTCTTTCTCTGTACGCAGGCTGATACTCCTGCGGACACTCCCCGTATAGACAGGCAAGTAAATATTAAACCCATCTGCCCGACAAAGGGAGTGGAGTTTTGTGTGTATGACCCATTTTTTTATCCCGCCATTAAGGCAGCCATACTCCAGCTTCGGGGAATGTGCATGCTAGGTGTAACGTGTCATCCATACCAACGGCCAAACTGGCCTTCTCTTCCGAAACTAGGTGATGGGATTTACGTGTGTGCAAGATGTTATGCGTGCGTTCAGACACGGAACCTTGATTTAAAGTCTCATTCGAAGGACTGTATGGAAAATGGAGTCACAACCAATGTTAACTCCGAGGGAAAAATCCCCCTGAACTGAAACAGCTCGGCAGAGATTCGATCCTGCAACCCCAGGATTACGAGTCCGGTGCTGTACCACTGAGCTATTCCGGCCCCCAGATTAGGAACAATTTTGCAAACTGCTTCCAATTCGTTTACATATAATCGGAAAAAAAAACCTGGATCATCCAGTCGCAGACTTTTTTTTTTCTTTTCCTTTTCTTTTCTATCAAAATGATTTTTGTATTCTCTTCGTGCTTTGCAATAAACTGTCTTGTCATTATCTTCTAACATTCTACGAATCTTCAAAAGTAATATTCTTACATTTTCTCTCTCTCTCTCTCTTTCTTTTCTTTTTTTTTTTTTCAATTGACATTCTTCAGTTCAAAAGATTTATTTAGAGAGAGAGAGAGAGAGAGAGAGAGAGAGAGAGAGAGAGAGAGAGAGAGAGAGAGAGAGAGAGAGAGAGAGCAACACACAATATACACATACGTAACATGGTCTCCACAGGCTGCTAGTGAAGGATTTTACATTCATGAGATATTTCGCTGATTTTTCATTCTCATTCTCTTTTTGATGAGGAATTGTTAGCCTGCACTTGTGTTCTCCCCACTGTTGAATTTTTTGCATCCTGCCAAGGGCTGGTTCAGCATGCTAGATGGACTGAAAATGTAAATGCAATAGATGAGAGAGAAAGAAGAATGAAAACAAGGTGACAGGTGGACTTCAAGGAAGTGAAGAAGAATCAAAGGGCAAAACCGAAAGGTAGCTTCCTTTCCCCTCTGGCTCCCCTCCACCCCCTCTCTCTCTCTCTCTCTCTCTCTCTCTCTCTCTCTCTCTCTCTCTCTCTCTCTCTCTCTCTCTCTGAGAGAGAGAGAGAGAGAGAGAGAGAGAGAGAGAACAATGGCATTGACATTTTATTCCAGTAGGGACAAGCCCCCTAGAAGGGGTATGTGTACACAGAAAAGCAACAAGAACTTTAAGATTCCGGCAGAAAGAAAGAAAACATAAAGACCAACTATACATTTCATTATCTACACCTTTTTAATTATAATCAATTTAAGAAATTGTAATCTCTCTTGCATTAAAAGCTTTTTACAAGTAAATGGAAAGTTTTTCTACTGTTTTGGCATTAACAGAGGATAACAATAGATTGAGATGGAAAGCACTTGCTATTCTGCAATATTTTGGAGCGATCAACTGTTTTTCTTAATTTATCGTAAAATGGACAGCATAAAACAACATGAACTTCATTTTCCTTGATATTCCTACAGAATGGACATAACAGATCATTAGGTATAAGATTCCTGTATCAATAGTAATGAACAGCAAGGTCTGATACACCAAAACGAAACAATGACATCATATGTTTTAAGTGTCTCTCCATTTCTAATTGTATTTTGGAGTACAGTTCATACAATTACAAAACATTCTGTGCATTGAATAACGCTCACTGTTGCCCACATGATCTTGCGAGTTTTGCCATCTACAATCAATAAGTCGCTGCTTAAACAAAGTAAAAAAATCATTTGCATCTCCAACACCTTGGTTTAACCGTACATATCCAAAGCCACACTGAAACAGTCATAATCTTACATTGTCACCCAGTTCTTTTTGCCTCTCTGATCTAAATATAACAGTATTAAATACGTTTTCTTTGGTAGCCTATGTTCATCTATTCGTACTAACTTTAACCAGTAGCGAATACATCGAACAATAGAGTTAATAGTTATTGGAAATCTGCCTAATTCATTATACACAAGATCATTTGGTGTTGCCATGCCAACAGACAAACATTTCTTAAGGGCAAACAAGTGCCTTTTCACAGTACTGAGCAGCTTTTTTTCCATCCCCTATAGTTCAGAATTATGCTGTATTACCGGTTGTATCTGAGAGCATCAAAAGTTTGTGAAAAACATCCACAGAATAATTATTGCACTGACGTAACCTCTGCATTATACTCAAAAGTACCAATTTTGCCTTGCTGGCCATATTCCTGCATGCCACAGAAAAACTTAATCTTGTTGAAAAAAAAAACATAAACACCTATATACTTATACGTATTCACCACAGGCATCATATTGCCATCATATACCCACCTCCCTCACACCGAGATAACCATCTTTTCTGAACACAACAATATTATTCTTATCCATATTCACCTTTAAGCAAAGTGAAGAGGATGCTCTCTGTAAACTATTTAACTGTGTTTGCAAACCAATGATAGTCTCGGAAAGAAGGGGACAACATCGTCAGCCAGTGAAAGGATAAACAATTCAAGCGAACCGAACAAAAAACTAACACCATGTCCGCCATTATTGATTACCTCTATATCCAATTCATTCATAGATAATGAAAAAAGGATTGGACTGCATATGTCTCCATGCTTCATCCCAGACGAGCAAGACAACTGATTAGTAAGAGTAGCACCACATCTAATACGAGCCTTCACACTAATATACATACTTTTAACACAACGAAAACGTTTTTCTTTTAATTCCATTTTCAGCAAAACGGGTCATAGAAAGTTTCTATTAATAGTATCAAAACATTTCTGAAAATCAACAAAGGCAACATAAAGTTTTTGATTATTACAAAATTGTTTTTGAACGCATGCCAGCAGTGTAACAAAAATGATATATAGTAGAGTAACCAGCTTTAAACCCAGCCTGATATTCTCCAGTCATATTATGTTCTGTGTTACCCAGGTCTGTATGCGATTGTTGATAATTATACCATATACTTCACTGCTTGTATCACACAAACTTATACCACGATAATTCCCCGGATGAATGGCATTTCCTTTCTTATAAAGGGGCAAAATAATCGATTCAGGCCGACCATCTGGGTAGAATCCTTTCTTGAAAAGAACATTCAAAAATTGTACAAAGAAAGGAACAACGAATGCACTCGCACTTTTTAATATTTCGCCAATAATACCGTCGGGTTCTGCAGCTTTTTGGGGGTTTTTGAAGTGGTTCTTAATGCAAGCACAACTTCATCTTCAGAAATTTGTCTGCTAAAGAAATCATCATCATCATCATCTATATCATTATCTACTTCCTCATTTTCCGGAGGAGTAACATCACCATCTTTTTCCAGCAGCATTTCAAAATGTTTAAACCAATCATCTACCGTAATTTGGTTTTCTTACGTTTTCCTTTTTTCGACAAATTTGATGGATAGTTTCCCAGAAATCTTTTTGACTGTTGTAGAGAGCTATCAGTTTGTCAATGATTGTACTAGTATGCATTTTTTTCTTATAGAATAACAGATTCTTATCATCCCTTCCGGCTACACAGAAAGCATATCTATTGCTATCTTGCTGAGAACGATGTGATGTCTTTACTCTTAAAGAACGACGCAATTTCTTGAACAATTTTCGCGTCTCTTTCCTTTTGTTTCGATATTCTGTATCATACCAGTCTTGATGTCTCTTACTCCCGCTCACAATACTCTTTTTTCATGCACGTAGCCATTTCTTTCACACAAGTATTAATTTTTTCCAAGGCTACATTGAAATCAATATCAGCGGAGTGAATAATATCATCTAACATCACATGTATACGTTTACTATTTACTACATCATTAAAATGTTGAATACACACATAAGCAAGAAGATCACTCGATATAAAAAAAATAACCTACGACACTGCATCCCAATCACAAATGTATGTGCAGCGTCTTTCGAGGCGCCATAACACTACCATTCATAATGCACAAGTTTAACGCAGTACACATGTTTAGCAAGGACTTACCAAATCCATTCAGAACAGAATCCTGTGAATTTCTTGTAATGTTTGCAAAATTTCTTTTAGAATGTGGACAATAAAGATCATTTTCAAACAGACACAGGCGACGAGATGTTGAAGTACGACCATTAGGATCACCAGAAAGAAGCACAAAATAGTCATTATCTACAAGGGTATTACCAAATAAACAGTTTTCCAGCAAGGCAATCCCATCCCCATCCACTCCCAGATAGTTATAATACAGAGAACCCTCGGGTGGTACGTACGCACAGACATACAACACATTCTTTTCCACGCCAAACAGGCTCTCGTTACTGCCGAACAACAGAAAGTTTCCAGCACTCACTTTGATCAGCTTCACAAAAGACATAAACTCATTTCTGATGAGACAAATGACACCACCCGAAGGCCCCCAGCATTTGATACCTTCTTAGCTGGTTGGCAAAAAGCCTTGTGTCCTGTAAAGATATCCGAATCAATATTATCAACAAAAGTTTCGACCAAGCAAACAAAATGAAAGGATGACACAAAAGAAACAAAATCATTATAAAAAAAATGTTTACATCAAACTATTCACGTTCCAATTCATAATAAAAAAAAAAAAGAAAAAAAGCCTTCTGGTGGTGATTTTCTTGATATGAAGAATAATCATTACTCCAAACAGAGTTGTCAACGGAATTCACTAAGTTCCGTCATCGCCATCATCTGATGAAATCGGTGCCTCAAATAACAATTCAGTGAATTCAGTATAAACGTGATCCAATCCGATACCACTCGCCCCACCCCCACAAACCTCCCGCGACTCATTCTCCGATTGACGAGAACACACCTCATCACCCGCATGATCCGAAACCACCGACCCCGAACTTCCATGCATACATCCACATCCCACACGTGACATTCCCTCACGACCAACAAAGCAGACTGATTTGCCATGGTTCTGTACACTACTGGAAGACGCTATATTCATGCCTACTTCACAACCTGCCGAAGCACGATCAAACACAGAAATCTCACAAACACGAGAAAACTCATTATTATCTGAACCATTCACGGTACCACACACAGTAACAACATCGCCGTGAGATTCGAACATGAGTCATTGGTAAAGTAAAGCACGTCGCTATTACATGAAACCATGTCAGTGTCACACACAGTAGCAACAACGCTACAATGGTTCGAACACCCAACTATCATTTGTTGAAACTATGCCATTATCACACACTGTAACAACATCGATGCAGGGGTTCAATGGCGAATCATTTTAAGCTGAAACCATGTCAGTATCACATACAGAAACAAGATCTCTGTCAGGCCCATCATTACCAGCTGAAAACATATCAAGATTACACACAGTAATAACTTTGCTGCTGGAATTCTAACACGAATCGTTATAGTCTGAACCTCTGTTAGTATCACGCGCTGTGAAAATTTTTGCTGGGATACGAACGTCAATCATTTGCATCTGAAAAGTTGTCAGTATCACACACAGTAACAAGAGCGCTACAGAGCTTTGAACACAAATCATTATAACTGAAATTATATCAGCATCACATTCAGTAACAGTAACATTGCTTGGGTTCGAACACCGAACAGTATAATCTGCAGCCATATCAGTATTACACACATGAAAAATGTCAGTATCGGGGTTCGAACACCAGTCGTAATAATAATATGTAAACATATTTGCACCATTTACTGTAACAACATCGCCGAAAGAATTCGAACGTTCACATCATCATTATAACCTGAAACCATGTCAGTATCAAAGCTAGTAATGATACCGCCAAAGGGGTTCGAACACGAATCATTACTATCTGTGACCTTGTGAGTACCACGCATTGTAAGATCACTTCTACAGGGGTTCGAACACGAATCGTTATTACCCGTGACCTTGTGTAAACCACACACAGTAACATCGCCACTACAGGGGTTCGAACACGAATCATTTTACATGTGACCTTGTGGGTACCACACACAGTACCATCACTACTGCAGGGTTCAAACACAAATCATTATCAGCTGTGACCTGTGTGTACCCACACATAGTAACATCACCACTGCAGGGGTTCAAACAAGAATCACTAACACCTGTAACCTTGTGTGTACCACCACACATAGTAACATCACCACTGCAGGGGTTCAAACAAGAATCACTAACACCTGTAACCTTGTGTGTACCACACATAGTAACATCACCACTGCAGGGGTTCAAACACGAATCATTATTACCTGTGACCCATGTGAATACAACACACAGTATCATCACTACTGCAGGGGTTCAAACACAAATCATTATTACCTGTGACCTTGTGAGAACTACACACCTTAACATCACCACACACAGTAACATCATCACTACAGGGGTTCAAACACGAATCATTATGACCTGTTACCATGTAAGCAGCACACACAGTGACTTCGCCACAACAGGGGTTCAAACACAAATCATCACCTGTGACCACGTGAGTACCACACGTAGTAAAATCTCCACTACAAGCGTTCGAAAGCCAAATATGTGTGAGTCTGTGTAATAACAGACGTTCCAGTTCTCACACACAAACACATGTGCGCGACAGGGTATTTTGTAATCAAAATCGTATCAAAAGCTCATGTCGACGGCCAGGCGAGTAAGAAAGCCAGTTGCGTTTTCTGTCAATTTTCATAGACGAATTTCTCCGCTCAGACACACAGTCTTGGATAATTCAGTCTATATGTGTGAAAAGAGTGAAATGCCTGCTATTCATTCATTATAAAAATATTTTTTTGCTGTTTTGCATTTCTTATCGCAATAGAGAAAAATACGACACATTCTCGTTAAAAGTGGGTTCACTCTTCGACTTTGATCATCAATAATTTAATACAGCAACAAAAATATTAAAAGTGACTTGCTTTAATTTCATTCCTTGGGTTCTGAGGTTTTCGATCGATAATATACTTTCAACGGACGGCGAACCAGACAACATGGAAGCTGCAACAAACAGCACAAATGTCTGCCACTTTCTGCCTCGCGAGGCCCGTTTCCTTTACGGCATCGTGTTGGTTTTGCGGTGCGATTGTTCGCTCTATGTTTTAAGCGCTGTTAGCCTGGCTTTGGAAGCGAAACGAAAGGGAAGGAACTTCACGTCCTCCCCTCTGCGTTCTCTTTGGCTGGCTGTTGTCCCTTGGTTCCTGCACCTACCATCATCTGTCTGTATTTGCCTACACACCCTACCACTCCACACCATCACAACTGGCGCTGCAAGTAGAGTTGATGACAGAGGGAAGCAAGGATGAAGATACAGCCCAGGAAGAATACCTCAGCAGAACGGGACGAAGGAACCAAATAACACGGGACACCATAGCCAACAAAAGCCGCGAGGCTGAACATGTAGGCGACCAAGGATGCCAACTGCTTCTAACTCTGCATCCTGTGCATCTTCATAAGCTCCCCAGATTCACAGGTAAGGGACAGCAGCAGGGAAACTGACGACTTCATCCGGTGCCCAACACCTGCAGCCCATGGATTATAGGACAGCCGCGCGCGCGCGCGCGCGCGCGTGTGTGTGTGTGTGTGTGTGTGTGTGTGTGTGTGTGTGTGTGTGTGTGTGTGTGTGTGTGCGTGTGTGTGTGTGCGTGTGTGTGTGTGTGCGTGTGTGTGTGTGTGTGTGTGTGTGTGTGTGTGCGCACGTGTGTGCGTGTGTGTGTGTGTGTGTGTGTGTGTGTGTGTGTGTGTGTGTGTGTGTGTGTGTGTGTGTGTGTGTGTGTGTGTGTGTGTGTGTGTGTGCGTGCGTGCGTGTGTGTGTGTGTGTGTGTGTGTGTGTGTGTGTGTGTGTGTGTGTGTGTGCGTGTGTGTGTGTGTGTGCGTGTGTGTGTGTGCGTGTGTGTGTGTGTGTGTGTGTGTGTGTGTGTGTGTGTGTGTGTGTGTGTGTGCGCGCGCGCGCGCGCGCGCACGGTATGACATTGTGTAAAAAAGTCTGAAACTTCATTTATATTTTTTTAAGCTGATGATATTGGCAATAGTCACTTTAACGCATCGTATACACAGTGGGTATATACAGAACCTGTTTTAATTGATCATGAAATGTAAAAATGATATTAGTTACAGTTCCTTGATGTTACATAATAGCTTAAAAACTAAGACGTCCCACTCAAATTGTTTCTTATAATTGGCTCTGTCTGTCTGTCTGTCTGTGAATCGCGTGCGTGCACACACACACACACACACACACACACACACACACACACACACACACACACACACACACACACACACACACACACACACACACACACACACACACACACACACACACACACACACTCATAAAGACGCGTGCAGGTGCGCGCACGTGCCAGCCCATACGGAAACGTGTGTGCTGATCAGTGCACAGGTCACCTGCCCTTACTTATTTAAACAAGAACTGGATGAATTCATAACATTTCAAAAGCATGATGGACGAGGGCTAGGTACGATAATAAAAAACAACTTGAAAAACAAACTGTCCAGGATAGACTTGGAAAAATGGTGTAGCAGCACACGTGAGCTAATGGGTGTGAGGCTAGAAAGACCGGATGGTAATCAGAAAAGCCTTGTAGTCATCAATGCATATATACATCCAGGTACCCACACATCCAAAACGGATTGGACCTTTCTGGAGGAAATAGAACATGAATTTGGAGACTCTGTCATACTATGTGGAGATTGTAGGATCAACATGGTACCAATCCTCAAGGAATTGCACTGAAGCAGCACTGTTGGATGAAGTACTTCTTAGTGCACTGACATCATCATACCCAACACATACAGGGAGGCAGGGTGACACTAACCGTGTCATTGACTTTGCACTCATTGGACCAAATTCACAGCAGATATGAGTGCGGAAGCACTTCTTCAGCATGGAAATGACCATTTCCCTTTGTTGTGTTCAGTTTACAGAAACAATCAAAAGTTACACAAACGAAACAAAAGGACCCTTTTCAATACAACAACAATGAAGGAGGATATCATAGGAATGTTAAGGAGAAGAAGATGCAAAAGAAACAATGCTACAACCAAACACAAATCATCCAACCCCTTTGGTGGATATAGACGACACACAGAAACAGCCTGGAAAGAGAAACGCAAGTCTGTAAGAATTTGGCAGAGAGAAAGAAGAAAAAAGCTTGCCCGGATATAGCTATTAAAACAGACATGAATCAAAAGACTGAACAATTCGAAAGAGTAGCTGAAGAAGCAACAGAAACCAAGTGGCAACAGTTTTGTCTGTCACTTAATTATGACACAACACTGACTCAGTTGTGGCACTTTTAGTCGCATGGAAGGAAAAAAACAAACAAAAACGCAACCCCGGATATCTTAGACGCTGATGGGATCGCAAAAACGAAGACAAATTTAAAGAAAGGATCGGCTCTACTTAAACGTTTCATAGAACAGAGTGATCAAAGAAAACTGGAGGAAAGGAAGAAATATTTGACCAATTTAAACCAACACCTAGTTCAGACTGGCATTGATGATGAAAATCACAGAATCTGAAACTGATGACGCAATAGCTAGATGCACTAAGGATAGTGCTCCAGGACCAGACAAAGTACGGTATGCAGATATCAAACAGCTCTCAGAAGAGGAGAGAGCCAAACTCTTCAGTCTCTACCAGGACAGTTTTGATAAAGGCTATGTCCCAGAAGACTGGACACACAGCTACCCGAAAGCTTTACCAAAGCCAGAAAAAGATCATCATCAGCTAATGGCTACCGCATACTCACTATGCAAAATATAGCAGGAAAGCTCATGGAACGAATCATAGCAAGAAAACTCGCAAGAGATCTTGAAAGTCGACAAATCCTCCCATCAAATCAAGGAGGCTACAGAACAGGTAAAAGTACATGGGAAAAATGCGACTGCTTTTGCCTATGAAGTGTACGAAGGATTCCAAAGAAAGGAAGAAAAAACACTAGCTGTTGCAATAGATCTGGAAGATGTATACAACAAAGTCCAGTTCTCGCTTCTCATGGAACTACTCCTTGACTATGGAGTCAGTAAGACACACGATGGATAGCAGCGGCACTTCGGGAGCGAACCGTCATCCTACGATTTGGAGATTGGACTTCTGAGCCTCATAAACTTTCTATGGGATTACCTCAAGGTTCTCCTCTTTCCCCTGTTTTGTACAATGTTTACACTAAAGGCCTAGCAGACCTCAACTGAAACGGAATTGCTCGAGTGATGACATTTGCAGATGACGGTCTGATCTACAAAAACATCAAAGAATGCTGAAGAAAGAACGAAAGCAGTTCAGCAACAGTTGAACAACACTGCTCGGTGGTGTCAAGAAACTGGATCGCCCATCAACCCTACAAAAGCCCAGACATTATTCTGCACTCTCAACAAGACATCAGAAC
>JADBJO010000240.1:320000-321172 GCA_016801955.1 Conus betulinus | reverse complement strand
CCACACATGCATCGTGCACTCACACACGCACATATGGACCCGCGCAAGCAAGCGCGCACACGTGCACACACACACACACACACACACACACACACACACACACACACACACACACACACACACACACACACACACCACACACACACACGGTCACAAAACATGCCGTGCTTTTGAAGAAACTTACATTTGTATTTGCTTCTAAAAAACAAAAATAGGGTCGCCCCAGCCGCCGTGGCGAAGTGGTTAGCGTCGCGGACTCCCGGCTGGGAGGTCGTGGGTTCGCATCCCATCAGTCATTGAGTTTTTCTGCCCCGACCGGCTACTACCCAGAGTTGAGTTTGCTGCGGACTCATTTGTGAAGACTGGGACCACACGGTCGAGTTTCATCCACTTAATGGATGCGTTTCTGAGAGTGTTGGTCAAATTTCCTGACCAACACTGCATGTGCCTGTAACTCTCGGGCCTGGTTGACGCCGGGATATATTATGAAAGGAAGCGTAGAGTATAGCCCTGTCATGTAGTCTCAGACCGAAAATGGAAATCCGTAGCATCATCTTAATCATCCTCATTCTCATCGACCAGCATTAAAAAAAAAAAAAAAAGTCTAAAATTCAGTGGTCCTTCATGCCCTGCTCTCATGTTGACCTCAATTTCGATGTCCTCTCCACGTCTGTGGCCTTGGTTTGGTTCAGTCAGGGTCACCGGTATCGGCGAGTCCATAGGGGCTGTCGTTGGACGGATGTGGTGGCGCCCTCCGGAGGGAGAGCTCACTCACGGCGGCTCCACGACTAAGCAACTGTTGTCGTCAGTAGGGGGCTTAGTAGGTGGTCTCCTGACGAAGTGACTCGGCAGCAGTGCAGTGTCTCCTCCGGTGGGTTGCCTCTTGACAACTTGACATTGACTGCTCCCTGTGGATTGCCGATGCTGGGGCTGCGGCGGGGCCGACCGGGCTGTAGTTGTGGACGGGGTGTCGGAATGAGCGGCGTGAGTGCACTGAGGTGGCGCAGAGGTTGGGACAGCAAAATAAAAAAAAAAAAAAAAAACACGTAGCGGCCACAACGGTAACATAACACACCGGATGTCATCCGTCACCCATATTGAACATACCTACAAATTTTCAGAAAGATCGGCCAAGTACTTTCTGAGATATTCTTTTAAAAAAGGAAAACCGC
>JADBJO010000240.1:292500-315000 GCA_016801955.1 Conus betulinus | reverse complement strand
CACTGTGCCGCCGACAGCTGTTGGTCCCTGCAACATGGGGGTGGAAAGGAACGTACCCACTCACTCTATCCTCACAACATACGGGATCTGGTTTAAGAATGGAGGATAAACGAAAATCATAAACCTTCCCCCCTTCCCCCACCCCACCCCCACCATTTCCCGTCCCTACGCTCCGATCAGTCCCCCGAGACATGTGGTCCCTCGACAACCAACTGAATGATGATCGCGTTCCTCGACACCACCCGCCTCCGCTCCCCATCTCCACCCTGTCCCCCCCCCCACCCCACCCCCACGCGCCACGTGTCAACCCAAAGTTATAGGATTTATAAAGCAGTGCTGTCAACAGATGTGGACTCACCACAAGGGGTCTTAAAACTAGGACAGATTACAGAACAGAATGACGCGTTCAGCCATGCAGATGGGACGACTGACGTTGGTGCTGTGTTTTGCTGCTGCTGCTACTGCTCACTACCCCAGGCTTGCTTTATCAGAAACTGCCCAACAGGTGGCAAGAGAGATGTGGACGAAAGACAACCTGCCAAGGGCGGTCAGTGATAGTGCACTGCTTCTTTCTATCTTCCTTTTTAACAAACTTTCTCTGACTGTGAAATCTATCTGTTAATCCATCCAGATGGCAAAAGAGTGATTGACTTTGAAAGTTTCTACGTGTGTTATTCCGCATGCTCTTTGCTCCTTCGTTCTCCTCCCCTTCTCTCCTCCTCCTCCTCCTCCTCCTCCTCTCCTCTCTTCTTCTTCTCCTCCTACTCTTCTTCTCCTCCGACTTTTCTTCTTCCTCCTCTATCTTCCTTCTCCTCTCCTCCTCTCCTCCTCCTGCTCCTCCTGCTCCTCCTCTCCTCCTCCTCCTCCTTCTTCTTCTTCTTCTTCTAAAGATCTCTGTGGTGTCGATCCATTATCTGGTCATTACCTTCTGTCTGAGCTTTGAAAGAGTTTTTTGAGGTAGCTGATGACAGACTGCATGTATTGGCCTGCCTGTCAGCGTACCTGTCTGTGTGCACATGGGAAACTATATATCGCACCTCGACAGATTCATCCCAAGTAGTATGATATGGTAGTATTACAATTTGATTGGGCTCGTTCAGCCTTAAAAATCTGTTTAAAGCTGCCTCTTAAAAATCACTTTAAACTTACCTTACTAAATAGGTATGTTGATCCTTAATACTAAATTAGGAATTAAAAAAGGAAAACTGGACTTGAGCTCTTTGATTTTAAACATTCTGTGGCTTAGTCCATGAGAGAACCGCAGAGAAATAAAATTTTAATTACACATCAGATAGTGCAGATGAGCCCCAAATAGCTGACATGAGGGTCAATTTGTGTATCGTGTCTGGCTGCTGTCTTTGCAGCCCACTAGCCAACAATTTAAAAGAGCTGCAGGTAAGTTCCCCCTCTGTCTCCATGTCCTCCTTTTTCAAATCCCAATGGGCGAGTTGTCCGATAGTGGACACCGTTTAGATCACACGGATATTACGCGAGAAGCAATTTTGCCACGCAAAATCATCCAAAAAGTGTTCACAGTCTCCTTGGCCTGGGCCCAGGGGTCGTCGCCGTGTGGAGTGCTAGCATGACTCACTGGTATGTGTGTCGGCGTAGGTGTGCGCCATCTGTGTGTGTGTGTGTGTGTGTGTGTGTGTGTGTGTGTGTGTGAGAGTGTGTGTGAGAGAGAGAGAGAGAGAGAGAGAGAGAGAGAGAGAGAGAGATGCTCCTTCCTCTGCCCATCGCCCGGCCCCCTGTCCATCCCCAACCCTGCCCTCCACTAGTCAGAAGATTCACTGTAGAGATTCTACTCCCACTGGATTGGCTTCATCATTTATTTATCTCTGTTATTTGTTTGTTTTCTGTGCCTCTCTTGTTTGTTTGTTTCTTTTTGTCTATCTGATAAAACATTCATTTTGTTTGGTTAGTCAGCTTACCAAAATCTTGTGAATTATTTGGCTGGCTGATTGACTGGTTAATTAGCCATCGATTACTTTGTAATTCGTTCACTCGTAGCTTAGTTTTGTTTGTTTGTTTGTCTTTTTTTTTTTTTTTAATAAGTTAGACATTTTTTTATCATCCTTTGCGTCATCCTGTGATGTCTTATTGTAACAGATTAGTTTAGGTTTGTGTGTGTTGCAACAATCTGCAACACAACACCAAAAATGTATGTCATCTGTCTTTGTAGTTTCTTGGTTATTTTTTTGACTGACTGCATATGGTCATTTGGGATGCTTATTAATCTATTTTATTTTATATATCTATTTATTTACCTGTTTATTACTTCTGTACTTATGTATGTATGTATGTATGTATTTACTTATTTCCTAAGGCAAGCTAAACACACTCAGGACAATGAAGACGAAGAACGAGCAATCACTTATCTTCTCACATTGGACGCAAGATGGACGTTGAATGAAAATGAGACAGTTGGGAAGCAGACAACGGTAGTTAAAATGATGATGATGATGATGATGATGATGATGATGATGATGATGATGATTTTCATTATCATCAACATCATCATCGTCATCATAGTCCATCTAGCAATGATAATGATGTTGTGATGATGATAAAAAAATATTGACAAAATAAGGAGAGGATTACTATCATTTTTGGTAATAAAGTGACGATAGTAATTGTATCATTGATAGTGGCTATACAGACAGAAGGGGAGAAAAGAGAAGACTCAGAGGATCGAAGAGCAGCATGGTTGTAATAGCAACAGTGTTAGTAGAGATGGTGATAATTGATCATCATCATCGTCATTATCATCATCATCATTATCATCATAATTACGACAATAATAATGGTACTAGCCAATGGTGACGATAATAACAATAATCATAAAAATGGTATAATGGTGCTAACAATGGTGATGATAATAACAATAATAATGATAATAATAATGGTACTAACAATGGTAATGACGATAATAATCACAATATTAATGATGATGGAGCAATACTAATCATAACAGGAACAGTTTACAGTAAGAATAATAATAACAATGATAATAAAAGTAACGGTGATAAAAAAAAAATAATCTCAATAACATATCATTACTGTTTTTAAAGTATTGATTTCTTATCAGCATTATCATCATAATCATCGTTAACATCATCATTATTATTTTTATTAGTAGTAGAAGTATTAGTATTGTTGTGTTGTTGTTGTTACTGTTCTCATAGTTTGTTATTATTATCATTATCATTATTACTATTATTGTTATTATTTTTATTACTACTAATGGTATCATTATCATCAGCAGCAGCGTCATCATCATATCATTATTATCATTATTATTATTATTATTATTTACTGTTATTGTTTATTATTATCATTATTATTATCAATATCATCATCATCCTCGTTATCATTGCTATCATCATCATTACTATTGTTGTTGTTATCATTATTATTATTGTGTAGGTAACGGTAATAGTAATAAGATTGATGGTAACAAAAATAATGTCAATTACCAATTATCCTAATGATTTTTTAATATTACTGTTGCTTTTGTCAGTACTATTTTATTAATATACATTATTATTATTTGTGTTGTTAGTTGTCAGTGTTGTTTATTGTTATTATTATATTATTGTTGTTGTTGTTGTTGTTATTTTCATTACTACTATTGTCATCATTATCCTCCTCATCATAATCATCAGTATTATTATTATTATTATTATTTGTTGTTATATATTATTATTATTATTGTTGTTGTTGTTGTTGTTGTCGTCGTCGTCGTCGTCGTCGTCATCATCATCATCATCGTCCTCATCATTATCATTGTTGCCATGATTATTACTTTTGTTGTTGTTGTTATCATTACTATTATTGTTTAGGTAACAGTAATAGTAACAGTAATAGGATAATGGTAACAAAATAATGTCAATTATCTATCATCCTAATGATTTTTACCATCACTGTTGCTTTTGTCAGTACTATTATTATCATCATCATCATCATCATCATCATCATCATCATCACCATTACCATATCATCATCATTGCCATTATCATCACCATCACCATCGCCACTAACACAGTAACACAGTTCACATCACAACCATGCATTTCGACAAAGTTCTAATGTTTCTCCTTCAATCCCTTCTGTGCGTATAGCCACTATTGATCATACAACTACTCTTGATATTTTATTACCAAAAGTGTAGTAATTCTCTCTTTTATATTTGATCATCATCATTATATGGTATTATTATTGCTATCATTGTTATTGCTTTTTTTTTTCTTTTTTTTTTTTTTACCCCAAAGAATTAACATTTTTTCATCAGATCTAAAATTTTAAGCAGGAAAGATTTTTTTTTTTTTTAGCAAAATTTCCAGCGCGTTTATAGAAGAGGTGTGTTTAAAAGGGTGTGTGAATGAGTTCTTCTTTTTTCTTTTAAACAATGACTTGTAAGTTGACTCCCACAAAGGTGACAACCTTGATATGACCCTTTGCAGTCGGCTGGGCTATAAGCAACATTACCTTTACCCCACTATCATCATTATAATGTTAAACTGTCTCCTTCCCAATGGCCTCGTTTTCATTCAACGTCTATCATGCTCCCCAATTTGAGAAGAGAAAGTGATGGCTCGTTCTTCGTTTTCATTGTCCTGAATGTTGTTTACTTGCCTGAAGAAGACTAGTGGTCGAAACGCGTCGTGTTTGTCTTGTTAATGGTTTACGCCTTTTGTCCGGCGGAATGAGTTATTATTTCCCTTCAAAATTTGTTTTAATTTCTAGCTTCTGTCACCTCACTTGAAGCAAACTAAAGTAAGTTTGCTCTGACGATGAATTCAACAGATTGTGTAAAATCGTGCTGCTACCTGTGGAGAATAATTGGTAGACATTGATTCAAATACATAGTCTTTCGTATAACAACAACAACAACAACAACAACAACAGAATCTGTCGTATAACAACAACAACACAACAACAAAACAACAGCGATGATGGGATGGTGATGCTGCTGCTGCTCTGCTGCTGATGATGATGATGATAATGAAGGTAATGATGATGATAATGATAATGATAATAATAATAATAATAATAATATACAACACCACAACAATATAGTAATAATAATAAAGCAGCCGCAGATAACAATTGATAATCAAACGAAAGACGCCGGATTTTGCGACGGGCAGCTTTGTCCCCGGAAGGCCGTGGCGTGGGAGGAGACCTAGTAGCATTGCGATCAGCTGAAATACTGTGCATTCAAGTGTTCAGACTTGAAAGAATTCTCCAAGCAGGAGAATGAGATTGGTTTGAAAAATCAACTTGGATTCTATTTTATTACAATTTCCACACACGCAACCCCCCCCCCCACCCCCCTCCCACACACACACTCACACATACTCACACGCACACACACACACACACACACACACACACACACACACACATACACACATTCACACACATTCATGCACACAAACATATGCGTGCGCGGCGCGCGCGCGCGCGTATGCACGCATGCACGCACAGACACACATACTCCACATTCACACACATTCACACGCCACACACCACACCACACACACACACACACACACACACACACACACACACACACACACACACACACACACGCATACCCACGCACGCACGCATGCTCGCACACGCGTATGCATGAACACACACACACACACACCCACACACACACACACACACACACACACACACACACACACACTTCAAAAAGAAAAAAAATGTAGATATAAGTAGTAGTAGTACTATTTCTAGTACAACTACTGCTTGTGACGGGATTAGTAATAAGAGGACATAGTAAAAATAAGCATAATGGTAATGATAATAATGATAGTAATAATAATAACAATTTTCACTAGTAATGTTGATGATGATGATGGTTATGATGATGATGATGATGACAGTAATGATGATAATAATATGATGATAATAGACTTCAGACTTCAGAAAACTTTTTTTTATCTCTCGTTAAAAGAGAAATTACATTCATGACCGCTGCTCTAAAAGTCATCACATACATATTCATAGTTACAAACGTAACACTGAAAATCAGAATTACTTTCAAACAATGAAACATGCGTGCATCACCAAAATGGGAATTACATTCTTTCTCCTTTTTTGGTAGTGCAAATAAAGCATGCACTCAGCCACACGTAATTATATATACATACATGCGTGCCCGCACGCATGAGAGAGAGAGAGAGAGAGAGAGAGAGAGAGAGAGAGAGAGAGAGAGAGAGAGAGAGAGAGGGGTGATTTGTCATTAAAAATCATTAAGATAAGACATATTCCAGACATTTTCTCTATTCCTCACTGCTCCAGGACATGCACACATAACACACACACACACACACACACACACACACCACACACACACACACACACACACCACTCCCAGCATCTATACTTTCCCACTTGCTCACACATATATACACACGCGCACATGCTTATATCACAGGTGATCCACACCATCTCTTCTTCTTACACGCTGTGTTTGTTTAAAAAACGCGATGGATTTGAACACAAAGCTATTTTTGTGGGCGCATCAGCTTAGCTCTGGAGACACGAAATCGTCTGCCTGATGGAAGGAGCTCATACTGTCGCGCAAGCGTGTGCCCACTGTCACTAACAATCGCACGAGCCTTGTTAACCGCACGCTTTTCATACAACTCACTCATACTCTCCTGTCTGTCACCAACAATCTTACCACAGATGTTCACAACGTTATCCAAGAGTTTGCAGTTTTTCAAACTAAGATTTCCATACCAGCAAATGCATGAAAAAATCAAGACAGACTCAATGAAACTCCTGTAATATGTTTTTAAGAATTTTTGGCTGGACATGCAGATTCCTCAAATGCGTAGGAAATACATTCTGGTTTGACATTTTTTTTGTGTGTGGACCTGGTGTGTGTATCGAAAGTGAGCTGTTTGTCTAATGTTTGGTGCCAGATATTTGTATTCCTCTATCCGTTCCACTTTTCCTCCATCAATATAAAGATCAGGCAACATATTATTTCGCTTTCCTAAAATCTATGATCGTCTCCTTTGTTTTTTTTTTACGTTAAGCTCAAGATAATTTTCTTTACACCAGGTGCTGAAACGCCCAACTTCATCAAAATATGTTTACATCAGAATTGGAAAGGTCTACAAGGGTTGTATCATCTGAATATTTTTTTGACTGGTGTTTCTTCTGTACCAATGCAGTCACTGGTGTACAGAGTAAAGAGGACAGGAGAAAGAACGGTACCTTGAGGGGAACCTGTGGAACAAAAGAGGACAGATGACATGACAGATTGATAGCTCACTGACTGGGATCTGGAGATGAGGAAATCTGTGATCAACAGGATAAGCCTGGGTCTGACATTTAAGGATAAAAGTTTGTGCGCTAAAAGATGAGGCTGGATGGTATTAAAAGCTGGTGAAAAATCAATAAAAAGAATACGAACAAAAGAATCTGTTTTCTCCAGGTGAGTGTAAGCATTATGTAAAAGTGTGAGAGTGGCATCGTCTGTGCATCTGTTGCGTTTGTATGCAAACTGATACGGATCTTGATGACTGACTGTATCATTGAGGAAGTGACTGAGTATTGCTCTTTTGAAACACTTCATCACAATGATGTTAGAACGACTGGGCGGTAGTCATTGAGGGAAGATGGTTCAGACATTTTTGGTATAGGACAGAATAGTAATGATATTAATATGGTAGAAGTAATGTTGTTAATAATAAAGTTGGTGGAAAGGAATAGAAATTATTAATGAAAAAAAAAAACAACAACTGTGCCACTGGATTATGATCATAGTGATAGTAATGATGATAGTGGCTGGAAAGGAATTGAATGATTTATGAGGAAAAGCCTAACATTACTATTGGAACAGGAGAAAAAAAGTAAGGAGAAATGTGTAGTTTTGATGTAGTAAATGGAGAGATGCAGACAAACAGGAAAGGAAGATGGTTGTAACTTATATCTGAGGAAAATATTGGGAAGTATGGTAGTGTGTGTGTGTGTTGTTGGGAGGATACTGCAGGCTGGTATTGAGCTGGTAGATAGGTACATGCTGCTTTTGGATGTTGATGCCATGAGGGTGGAGGATTCCGAGTCTGGCAATAAGATAAGACTCCTGTATCAGGCGCTTAAAGTTGTCACTCTATGATTGCCCAGGTGCCAGGACTTTGACATGGTTGATTTTGTGTTGGGGGTGGTGGAAGTGTAGAGTGACTGGACTGGTTCATTTCTAGTGTGTACATTAGAAAAGTATGCACAATATTGGCGCTGGGTATGGGCAACATTGGACAAAAAGTGTCTCTGTTTGGCCATTGACACAATTGACTGAGCTACAATCAAAACAACTTTTTTAGATGTTTATGATGTCAAATTCTTAATCAGAAGGACGCTCAAGTACCCACTTTCCCTCACCATCTCTCGTTTTCCCCCCTCCCTCTCTCTCTCTTTCTCATGCTGCTCTCCCTCACACACGAAAACACACACACACACACACACACACACACACACACACACACACACACACACACACACACATTGGGAGAGAGAGAGAGAGAGAGAGAGAGAGAGAGAGAGAGAGAGAGAGAGAGAGAGAGAGAGAGAGAGAGAGAGAGCGTTCAATTTGGCGGCGTCCGCAGACCTGAATAAAGAAACATAACTCCATCAATTGTAAAAAAAAAAATATTCATTTCCATAATCCCTCATCCGCTAAGTTGATCGGACTTTCCAATTGAGCTCATGACAAACTCTATTCCGGGCAGGAGCAAGTCGAGGCAGAAAGACAAATTTAAGGGCTGTGATGGGATCGTACCCACAAGCTCCCAGCCGGGAGTTGGCGTTTCTAACCACTTCTCCACTGTGGCAGAATGATTCTGTAAATAACCCTGGACTGTTGCAGTGCACGTCCTGTAGCTTTGGCCAGTGTGTGGGGGCCCCATATCTGCTGTGTGGAGCTGGAGGATGCGAAATGGGAACCGCAGAGGCGAACAGGTGCAGTGAAGAGGACGAGGATACTATTCCTTGCCAGGTCATTGGTGACGACTGCGCTCTGAACAACCCAGGCAACATCCAGGGCCGCTGTGTTGCTTATGGCATTTGCTGTGTGGATGGTAAGGACGTCTGGATCGCAGCAATCTAAGCAGCCATTTTTCAGTGCATGCGTGTATGTGTGCGTGCATGCGCTGTTTGTGCGTGTGTGTGTGTGTGTGTGTGTGTGTGTGTGTGTGTGTGTGTGTGTGTGTGTGTGTGTTCTAGCTGTCTACCTCCAACCTCCAACCAGCCTCTCTCCTTCCCTTCTCCCTCAGTTCCCTCTGTAATAAATCAGTATGGTTTTTTGTTTATGGGTTGAACCATACAATACACACGTTTTTTCTCTTTCTTCTTCTTCTTCTGCCCCCCCCTCTCTCTCTCTCTCTCTCTCTCTCTCTCTCTCTCTCTCTTCTCACACACACACACACTTCTCACACACACACACACACACACACACACACACACACACACACACACACACACATACACACGCGCGCGCGCGCATCAAGCTGGTTCCAATAGGGGTTACTCTGCTATCGGCCATATGTTTACCCGTTCTTGTGTTTATTCAGAAACGATTTTCGATAAATCGTAATCTTATGTTCCGTTTTTTTTTTTTTGGCTTTTTGAAAAAGCCCTCGACTTGTTATCATGGTAAAGATACGATGTGATGACCTAACCTAGACTCATATTTATCAAAATGAGGAACGTTCGTGCAATCACAATCTCAAAACTTGGTGTGTTTGCGTGGGCGGCAAGCCCTTTCAATAGGCGACAGCTTGTATTCAGAGGTTCAAAAGAACAATTGTTTGATATCAGACATTCAATGGAGGAAAAAACTAAAGGAAGAAAGAAAGAAAGTAGAAAGAAAGAAAAAAAAAAATTACGCGTCTCTGTGTGTCCGTAGGAGAGAGCGGACGTACGTGTGCACATGTGTGTGTGTGTGTGTGTGTGGGTTTTGTGTGTGTGTGTGTGTGTGTGTGTGTGTGTGTGTGTGTGTGTATGCGTGCACGCGCGTGTGGTGTGTGCATGTGCGTGCAGGCGTATGTGTGTGTATGTATGTGTGTGTGTGTGTGTGTGTGTGTGTGTGTGTGTGTGTGTGTGTGTGCGCGCGCGCGTGTGTATGTGTGTGTGTGTGTGTGTGTGTGTGTGTGTGTGTGTGTGTGTGTGTGTGTGTGTGTGTGTGTGTGTGTGTGTAAATGCGTGTCTTTAATGATAAAATCTCTGAGTATGAGACTAAGAAAAGCAATATATTGATGATGATGATGTTGGTTACTATTATGATCATTATTATTGTTGTTGTTGTTGTTGTTGTGTAGTTAGTAGTAGTAGAAGTAGTAGTAGTAGTAGTAGTAGTAGTAGTATCATTATTACCATTACCATTGTTAACATTAATGACGGTTGATGATGTTACAGATACTTGTACCACCCACTCGGGATGTCTGTAGCAGCTGCTCTTGTCCATGTGTCCATACGACTGACCAGTCGCCAATGCCTGATGAAGTCAAACACACACACACACACACACACACACACACACACACACACACACACACACACACACACACACATTGCCCTCGTTTATTTTCAAGTATTTTATTTCAAAGTATTTTACTCTGTAGTAAAAGCAGAATATGGTTTGGAAATGAGACATTTTTCAACAACACAATAAAAGGCTAGTTTAAATCTGTCATTTTCTTAAATGCTGGATAATATGCAGTTGTCAACTACTTGTTGTATGCTGTATACAAATGCAGTTTGATCTATATCGTCTGCTCCAATTAAGACCACATACATTTTTCCTTATTTTCCATTATTTTTGTCCACTCTTCTCCCCCCCCCCCCCCCCCCCCCCCTTCACTGGCTCCTTATCAATGGAAGAATATGTCTGTAGTCGGAGAGAATGAAGGTCGGGATGGGGGTGAGGTGTCAACACAGCATCATTACTGAAGCACAAAAAATTAACTCTCCTGAATATGACCTAGTAACACTGGGTTTAAAAACTAATCATATGGTTACAGGCAAACTAATTTTCATTTAGTATGATACTAGTAGTTTACACACCTGTACCAAAATTTCACAGCATTTTCATAAACAAAAAACAGAATATCGCTAATACACTTGTTTTGATCATAGATTGTACAACGAAAAAACTCGTTAAGATGATTATCAAATGAATCCTGGTCTCACTGTCATTATTCTGTGATGAAGCTGAAAAGCCACGTGAAATAAAATTGGTTATTCTAGCATGCAAAAATCGAATGCAGTGTTTTGATGTTCGGGAGAGTATGGCAATGTTGCGGTTGATTGGGATTAGCCCTAAATTGATAAAGAAACAAGTATGAAAAAGCCAGTATTCCTTGGTGACGAGTGCTGTCTTATACTTAGATAAGTGGACAGAACGGCTTTGTACAGGTCTATTGTTTTTTGACGACCGAATTCTTGTATGGTGTGATAGTATTCTAGTCTAACTGAATTTTAACACGACGAAGTATAAGCGCAAAATGCGCTGGAGTGAGTTTTGAACGTATTGAAACGCTGAATTAAAAGAAACTATACTAAAATGAAATTTGAATTTTGTTCATTGATGGCCGTGAAATAATATAAACCTGATAAATTTCTTATGTTTGATTATCTTTAATAGACCTCATGAAAAATGAATGTTTTTTTCCTTTTATAAAAAAAAAACATTTATCTAAAGTTTGTCGTGGATTGGAATGATATTCCACTTGAATTTTTGGAGTTGAAATCTCCTTTATTGTTATTGAACAGCACCCTGAATTATCTCCCCTGAAAGGGCTCCATTCTCCTGATGGCTGATTTTCAATCCAGTTGTCAAAGAAGTCGACTGTCTTTTGAGATTTTGTTTGTTTGGTACATTGCACGTGCTGATTATTTCTGTGATCAGTATCAGTCTCCGATTCTGACAACAAAAGCAAATCGAACGCAGCCTGTTCATGCAATGCTACACAGTCGAGGATCGCTGTAGTTTTATAAGCAACATTGAACTATGACGAGGTGCTTGACGTTTCCGACTGGGAAACTCCCTCCCAGAATTCACAGTGGCTTCAGCTGTCTTGAAAACAAATCAAACTTGCTCAACATAAATCAGACAGTTCAGCAAGCAAAGGGCCACAACTTTCCAAAAGCACTTGTCGCTGGAAGGCTCACCTGCTTGTGTCTCTTTGTATGCCTGTTGATTGTACTCTTTCTGTGGTCATGCACCCACATATAACTATGGCATCTCTCTCTCTCTCTCTCTCTCTCTCTCTCTCTCTCTCTCTCTCTCTCTCTCTCACACACACACACACACACACACACACACACACACACACACACACACACACAGCTTGCCTCTGTGTTCCCGCAGGTGAACATGCATGGGAGAGAGAGAGAGAGAGAGACAGACAGACAGACAGAGAAAGAGAGAGAGTGAGAGAGAGAAAGAAAGAGAGGGGGGGGGGGGAGAATCAATCAATCAATCAATCGATTCTTTAATCAGAAGGCCACTGGCCCATTCTGATGGGAACTCAATCACGATACAGTTACAAACGATAGTTACATACAGTGAAATTCATTTCTAACAGGACAATGCAACGGCTGCACATCTTGCAAAGGCTTTACACAAGTACGATGACATATTTTGCATCGTTATAAAGATAGATGTTGAAAGTAAAAGGCAGAACCTGAACTTACATGGATTCATGTAACATTTTTCTTGGGATTAGCTCTTTTCTTAAATCACTTAAGTTGGACACAAAAAAGACAACATAGATTTTGCCCCATTCCTGTCACCTGCAATTAATTATTCTCTGTCTAAAATGTTTCAATAAACATTGAAAGCGATTCTACACCGTGACTATCCAATATAAGAAACCTCATGTTTGTCTCAAGTTGAACGAACATGTGTAATCCACGTATTCGTCCCCTTTTCGTCAAGAGAAAAACAACATTTTTTTTACTCCATAAATGGTGATAATTATTATGTTCCCCCATACGAGTCAGTTTTAACCCAAATCCAATGCAACGTACGTGTATAGGGTATCTACCCAGATAACCATACAAGAAATTCGTCGTTCTTATATCTACAACTAATAACATTTTAACACCATATGTGTGTGTAACGGTTTCCACTTCTGTTGTACCAGATATCAATTTTCCCCTTTGGAGATAAATAACTACCTTTTCTGGAAACTCTAGCATTATTTTTATTCATATTTACTGTCATTTCCACATAACTGGATGCTGTATACAGACTATTTAACTGAGCTTGTAGTCCGACCAATGTGTCTGTCATCAAATCAATATCATCTGCAAATAATAAGATAAACAAGTAGATGAAATCAGAAGAAAAATACAATACAAATCTTTTTATTTCAGTTACGTCTCAAACAAGTTCAATAATAAACACAGAAAACGAAACTGAATTACATACATCTCCTTGTATTACCCCATTTGAACAAGCTATGAAATCTTATTTCTAACTTTTGCTTTAACGTGATCCTCATCCGTTCTTCTTATACAGGTACACATTTTATCCGACATTCCATTTTTGATAAGCATTGGCTACAAACGTTTTCTTGATATGGAACCCGAAAGCTTTTTTCAAAATCTATAATGCAACATATAACTTATTCTTGGGCAATTACTTTTGCACTACCGCCAAAAATATAAGGATATGATAAATTGTTAAATAACTATGTACAATTCCAGCCTGTTACTTACCAGTGGTACTATTTTCTTCTTGTCATTTTTGCATTTCAAATCCAGCTTGATAATTACCAGTGGTACTATTTTCTTCTTGTCATTTTTGCAGTTTTGCATTAATTTATTGAGCTGTAAATCTTACTGCACACATTAATCAGTGACATGCCCCTATAATTAATCTGATCATCTACGTCTCCCTTTTTATGTTATGTACAAATTATGGATCCTTTCCACTGTTCATGATATACACCTTTATCAAATAGGACACTGAGAAACTTGACCAAAAATATAACAACGCTATTTGTGGAATACTTCAAAAATTCACCTATTGTACCACCCCTGATTCTGAATGTTTCAATTTCTCCAATGCACCAATAAGTTCTCTTCCGTAACTGGCTGATTAAACCATCTCTCTTCATTATCCTCATCTTGATAATCATACTTATCTTGTAACTCTGTATTATCCACTTGTTTGTAAGAATATTCTTAAAATGTAAAAGCCAAACATCAGTTCGAATGCTATTGAACACACCACCTCGTTTGGGAACTTCAACTTCTTCTTCTCTGTACACAGGCTGATACTCCTGCGGAAACTCCCCATATAGACAGGCAAGTAAGTATCAAACCCATCTGCCCGTCAAAGGGAGTGGAGTTTGTGTGCATGACCATTTTTTTAATCCCACCATTAAGGCAGCCATGCTCCAGCTTCAGGGAATGTGCATGCTTGGTGTACGTGTCATCCATACCAACGGCCAAACTGGCCTTCTCTTCCGAAAGTTGGTGATGGGATTTTACGTGTGTGCAAGATGTTATGCGTGCGTTCACACACGGAACCTTGTTGTAAAGTCTCATTCGAAGGACTGTATGGGAAATGGAGTCAGAACCAATGTTAACTCCGAGGGAAAAAAAAAAAAAACCTGTACCGAAACGGCTCGGCAGAGATTCGAACCTGCAACCCCAGGATTACGAGTCCGGTGCTCTACCACTGAGCTATTCCGGCCCCCAGTTTAGGAACAATTTGTAAACTGCTTCCCAATTCGTTTACATTTAATCGACAAAAAAACGAAAAACAAAAACAAACAAAACAAACACAAAAAAAAAACTGGATCATCCAGTCGCAGACTTTTTTTTCTTACTTCCTTTTTTTTTCTTTCCAAATGATGATTTTTTTTTTTTCAATTTGACATTCTTCAGTTCACTATTTATTTGAGAGAGAGAGAGAGAGAGAGAGAGAGAGAGAGAGAGAGAGAGAGAGAGAGAGAGAGAGAGATGACCAAACACACAATATACACATGCGTAGCATAGTCTCCATAGGGTGCTAGTGAAGGATTTTACATTCATGAGATATTTCGCTGATTTTTCATTCTCATTCTCTTTTTTTTTGATTGAGGAGTTGTTAGCCTGCACTTGTTTTCTCCCACTATTGAATGTTTTGCATCATGCCAAGGGATGCTTCAGCATGCTAGATGGACTGAAAATATAAATGCAATAGATGAGAGAGAAAGAAGAATGAAGACAAGGTGACAGGTGACTTCAAGTAAGTGATGAAGAATCAAAGGGCAAAAACCGAAAGGTAGCTTCCCTTTCCCCTCTGGCTCCCCTCCCGCCCCATCCTCTCTCTCTCTCTCTCTCTCTCTCTCTCTCTCTCTCCTCTCTCTCTCTCTCTCTCTCTCTCTCTCTCTCTCTCTCTCTCTCTCTCTCTCTCTGCGAGAGAGAGAGAGAGAGAGAATAACAATGGCAATGATATTTTATTCCAGTAGGGACAAGCGCCCTTAGAAGGGGTGTGTGTACACAGAAAAGCAACAAGAACTTTACGATTCCGGCAGAAAGAAAGAAAACATAAAGACCAACTATACATTTCATCATCTACTCTCTTTTAATTATAAATCAATTTAAGAAATTGTAATCTCTCTTGCATTAGAAGCTTTTTACAAGTAAATGGAAAGTTTTTTCTACTGTTTTGGCATTAACAGAGGATAACAATAGATTGAGATGGAAAGCACTTGCTATTCTGCAATATTTTGGAGCGATCAACTGTTTTCTTAATTTATCGTAAAATGGACAACATAAAACAACATGCACTTCATTTTCTTTGATATTCTTACAGAATGGACATAGCAGATCATTAAATGTAGGATTCCTGTATCTATAGTAATGAACAGCAAGGTCTGATACACCAAAACGAAACAATGACATCATATGTTTTAAGTGTCTCTCCATTTCTAATTGTAAGTATTTTAGAGTACAGTTCATACAATTACAAAACATTCTGTGCATTGAATAACGCTCACTGCTGCCCCACATGATCTTGCGAGTTTTGCCATCTACAATCAATAAGTCGCTGCTTAAACAAAGTCAAAAAAATTCATTTGCACCTCCAACACCTTGGTTCAGCCGTACATATCCAAAGCCATACTGAAACAGTCATAATCTTACATTTGTCACCCAGTTCTTTTTGCCTCTCTGATCTAAATATAACAGCATTAAATACGTTTTCTTTGGTAGCCTATGTTCATCTATTCGTACTAACTTTAACCAGTAGCGAATACATCGAACAATAGAGTTAATAGTTATTGGAAATCTGCCTAATTCATTATACACAAGATCATTTGGTGTTCCCATATCAACAGACAAACATTTCTTAAAGGCAAACAAGTGGACCTTTTCACAGTACTGAGCAGCTTTTTTTTTTATCCCCTATAGTTCAGAATCATGCTGTATTACCGGTTGTATCTGAGCATCAAAAAGTTTGTGAAAAACATCCACAGAATAATTATTGCACTGACGTAACCTCTGCATTATACTCAAAAGTACCCATTTTGCCTTGCTGGCCATATTCCTGCATGCCACAGAAAAACTTAATCTTGTTGAAAAAAAAAACATAAACACCTATATACTTATACGTATTCACCACAGGCATCATATTGCCATCATATACCCACCTCCGTCACACACCGAGATAACCATCTTTTCTGAACACAACAATATTATTCTTATCCATATTCACCTTTAGCAAAGTGAAGAGGATGCTCTCTGTAAACTATTTAACTGTGTTTGCAAACCAGTGATAGTCTCGGAAATAAGGACAACATCGTCAGCCAGTAAAAGGATAAACAATTCAAGCGAACCGAACAAAAAAACTAACACCATGTCCGCCATAATCGATTACCTCTATATCCAATTCATTCACAGATCATAAAAAAAAGGATTGGACTGCATATGTCTCCAGGCTTCATCCCAGACGAGCAAGACAGCTGATTAGTAAGAGTAGCACCACACCTAATACGAGCCTTCACACTAATATACATATTTTTAATACAACGAAAACGTTTTTCTTTCATTCCATTTTTCAGCATTTTTGAACCCGTGCCAGCAGTGTAAACAATTGATCTATAGTAGAGTAACCAGCTTTAAAACCCAGCCTGATATTCTCCAATAATATTATGTTCTCAAGTCAAGTCAAGTCAAGTCAAGTCAAGTAAACTTTATTATCTCAATTTGAGAAATTAATTGTGGTCACACACATTCACAGCAAATAAACAATAATTTAGCCACATTACCCATTTTCTCACATATGACATACCTTCATATAGAGGAATTTGGATTTCAATTAAACATCTTCTCGGTTCAAGAAATCAATGGACAGGGGAATAAAACTTTGTTTAAATCTGACACTTCTGCATTTAACCGATCGATATCTTCGTCCTGACTGAAGAAGGTCATACTGATTTGCAGGACGTGGGTCTGGTCACACGTAATCTTCTTCGCTTTACAACTAACACGGCACCTATATAGCTCACTCAGACTTTTTTGTCTCTCACCAACGATTTTTCCTTCCTCCCACGTTCACCACTTTCTCAAGCACATTTCTGCTCTTCACAGTCAACCCACCATACCAACACATAAATGAGAAAGTTAGAACAGATTCCAAGAAGCATGAATAAAATGTCCGAAGAATGTCAGTATTCACATGAAATGATCGCAGCTTGCGAAGACAATATAATCTGGTTTGACATTTTTTTGTGGACATACTCAACATGGGATTTAAAATTCAGCTTATTATCTATAAAAGTTCCTAAATATTTGTATGATTCAACACGTTCTACTTCAGCACCTTTGATAAAAAGTGGTGGTACAGCTTTTGGATTCTTTCTAAAATCAATCAACATTTCTTTCGTTTTTTTGTTACATTCAGATCAAGATAGTT
Organism: Conus betulinus; assembly: GCA_016801955.1. Classification (NCBI taxonomy): domain Eukaryota; kingdom Metazoa; phylum Mollusca; class Gastropoda; order Neogastropoda; family Conidae; genus Conus; species Conus betulinus. The sequence continues at coordinate 297,062 of JADBJO010000240.1, read as the reverse complement.
ATGATCGCACCAGTCAACAAATCTCTGTTACCCAGGCCTGTGTGCGATTGTTAATAATTATACCATATACTTTACTGCTTGTATCACACAAACATACCACGATAATTCCCCGGATGAATGGCATTTCCTTTCTTATAAAAGGGCAAAATAATCGATTCAGGCCGACCATCTGGGTAGAATCCTTTCTTGAAAAGAACATTCAAAAATTGTACAAAGAAAGGAACAACGAATGCACTCGCACGTTTTAACATTTCGCCAATAACACCGTCGGGTCTTGCAGCTTTTTGGAGTTTAAGTTTTCTTAATGCAAGCACAACTTCATCTTCAGAAATTGGTCTGTTAAAGAAATCATCATCATCATCATCTATATCATCATTATATTTTCTCATTTTCCGGAGAAGTAACATCATCATCTTTTTCTAGCAGCATTTCAAAATGTTTCAACCAATCATCTACCGTAATTTGGTTTCTTACGTTTTTCTTTTTTGGTCAAATGTGATGGATAGTTTCCCAGAAATCTTTTTGACTATTTGTAGAAGCTATCAGTGTGTAAATGATTGTACGATTATGCATTTATTTTCCTATAGAATAACAGATTCTTATCATCCCTTCCGGCTACACAGAAAGCATATCTATTGCTATCTTGCTGAGAACAAAAGTATGTGCAGCGTCTTTCAAGGGCGCCATAACACTACCATTCATAATGCACAAGTTTAACGCAGTACACACATGTTTAGCAAGGACTTACCAAATCCATTCATACCAGAATCCTGTGAATTTCTTGTAATGTTTGCAATATTTCTTTTAGAATGTGGACAATAAAGATCATTTTCAACAGACACAGGCGGCGAGATGTGTAAGAGTACGATCACTAAGATCACCAGGAAGAAGCACAAAATAGTCATTATCTACAAGGGTATTACCAAATAAACAGTTTCCCAGCAAGGCAATCCCATCCCCATCCGCTCCCAGATAGTTATAATACAGAGAACCCTCGGGTAGTACGTATGTACAGACATACAACACATCCTTTTCCACGCCAAACAGGCTCTCGTTACTGACAAACAACAGAAAGTTTCCAGTACTCACTTTGATCTGCTTCACAAAAGAAATAAACGCATTTCTGATGAGACAAATGACACCACCCAAAGGCCCCCAGCATTTGATACCTTCTTAGCTGGTTGGCAAAAAGCCTTGTATCCTGTAAAGATATCCGAATCAATGCTATCAACAAAAGTTTTTCGACCAAGCAAACAAAATGAAAGGATGACACAAAAGAAACAAAATCGTTATCAAAAATTGTTTACATCAAACTATTCACGCTCCAATGCATAACAAAAAAAAAGAAGAAAAAAGCCCTTCTGGTGATTTTCTTGATATGAAGAATAATCATTACTCCAAACAGAGTTGTCAATGGAATTCACAAAGTTCCGTCATCGCTATCATCTGATGAAATCGGTGCCTCAAATAACAATTCAGTGAACTCAGTATAAACGTGATCCAATCCGATACCACTCGCCCCACCCCCACAAAACCTCCCGCGACTCATTCTCGATTGACGAGAACACACCTCATCACCCGCATGATCCGAAACCACCGACCCCGAACTTCCATGCATACATCCACATCCCACACGTGACATTCCCTCACGACCAACAAGCAGACTGATTTGCCATGGTTCTGTACACTACAGAAGACGCTATATTCATGCCTACTTCACAACCTGCTGAAGCGCGATCAAACACCGAAATCTCACAAACACGAGAAAACACATTATTATCTGAAGCATTCACGGTATCACACATAGCAACAAAATCGCCTCTGAATTTCGAACACGAGTCACTGGTGAAGTAAAGCACATCGCTATTACACGAAACCATGTCAGTGTCACACACAGTAGCAACAACGGTACAGTGGTTCAAACACCGACTATCATTTGCTGAAACTATGCCATTATCACACACTGTAACAACATCGATGGAGGGGGTTCAAAGGCGAATCATTTTAAACTGAAACCATGTCAGTATCACATACAACAAAAAGATCAAAGGCCAATCATTACTAGCTGAAAGCATATCAATATCAATCTGAACCCATGTTAGTATCACGCACAGTGAAAATTTTGCTGGGATACGAACGCCAATCATTTGCATCTGAAAAGTTGTCAGTTTCACACACAGTAACAAAGAGCGCTACAGGGCTTTGAACACAAATCATTATAACCTGAAATCATATCAACATCACATTCAGTAACAGTAACATTGCAGGGGTTCTAACACCGATCACTATAATCTGCAGCCCTATTAGTATTACACACAGTAAAAATGTCGGTATCGGGATTCGAACACTAGTCGTAATAATCTGAAACCATATTCGCATCATTTGTAAAAACATCGCCGAAAGAATTAGAACGTTCACATCATCATTATAACCTGAAACCATGTCAGTATCAAAGCTAGTAATAATACCGCAAAGGGGTCAAACACGAATCATTACTATCTGTGACTTTGTGAGTACCACACATAGTAACATCACCTCCACAGGGGTTCGGATTCAAACACAAATCATTATCACCTGTAACCTTGTGTGTACCACACATTGTAACATCACCACTGCAGGGGCTGAAACACGAATCATTATTACCTGTGACCGTGTGAGTGCCACACGCAGTAACACACACACACACACACACACACACACACACACACACACACACACACACACACACACACACACACACACGTACGCACGCAGGGAGAGAGAGAGAGTTGTCATTTCAGTTCTTGTTTTGTTGTTGTTGTTTGTTTGGGGGGAGGCAAGGGAGGGGTTCCCCATTGAAAGCAGAAAGAATAAAACAGAATTACATTGGGCATCATTAGGTATGTACGCTCAAACACACACAAACACATAAACTCACATGAACACAGACACAGACAAACACACACACAGAGAGAGAGAGAGAGAGAGAGAGAGAGAGAGAGAGAGAAATAGACTGTGGTCTTACCACACAATACTTTTCAGATTCATGAGCTCTGTCATCACACACACACACACACACACACACACACACACACACACACACACACACACACACACACACACACACACACACACACACACACACACACACACACACTCACTTACACACACACACACACACACACACACACACACACACACACACACACACACACACACACATTTCTGTGCATCGCTCATGACCTGGCACATTAAATGATGGTATTCTCCGTGTTCACTGCGATTCCGGTGAATGGGATGAACACCGTCTTGTCGAGAATTCCGTTTCAATTATCTGTTCTGTAAAATCCACCACAATAACATGCGTTTCTTCTGGAGGGCGCCATGTGTTCCCAGCGTGGTTGCAGCAATTTGCCGGACAGAAACTTGGCGGTGTTACTGTGAACACAGTTTTGCTGTGACAAGCTGACGGCAACTGGCCAGCAGCACCGTGCCGGGCTTAGTGTGAACATGGCCTTACAGGCTGATCATGCGACGACAGGTTCAGTTGTGTGCACTGCACTTGACATTGTTGGGTTCTTCTATGATACTGACACAGAATGGAACATACCAAATGAACTGGTCCAAAAAGACTTCGATTTCTAGTCTTTCTTTTCTTTATTTTGTTATTCTGATGACAAACTTGCTTTCTACTCTTACGTGAAAAAACCCAGTGCTGCATCTCTCTCTCTCTCTCTCTCTCTCTCTCTCTCTCTCTCTCTCTCTCTCTCTCTCTCTTTGCGTTTGCGCGCGCGTGTATGTGCGCGTGTGTGTGTGTGTGTGTGTGTGTGTGTGTGTGTGTGTGTGTGTGTGTGTGTGTGTGTGTGTGTGTGTGTGTTGTTGCTTGTTGTTCTTCAGTTTAACGTCTTCCCACTTAAAGTGATTTCAGACGGATTGTGTAATTGTGTGTGTGTGTGTGTGTGTGTGTGTGTGTGTGTGTGTGTGTGTGTGTGTGTGCGTGCGTGCGTGTGTGCGTGCATGCGTGCGTGCATGCGTGCGTGCGTGCGTACGTGCGTGCGCGAGGCGCGCGCGCGGGCGCGCGCATGTGTCTGTGTATGCGTGTGTGTGTGCGTGTCTCTTGTGTGTGTGTGTGTGTGTGTGTGTGTGTGTGTGTGTGTGTGTGTGTGTGTGTGTGTGTAAGTAATTTCTTTTTGTGTATGAGGGGTTGTTGAAAGTTAAAGACAAATTTCCTACTGTACTACGTAAAAGATGTTGGCATAACGAACAATGTAAAGCATAATTATTTAAAGTGTTGGTAAAGTCAGTGGAGTCGATCTATTATGTGAGATATTAGAACCAGCTTTGAGCACTTTATTCTTTACTCATGGACAATCTAGTAGTAGGTGACGTGTACACAAAACGTTTCCCCACACATTCATGTAACATTTTTACTGTATTTGGTTCGAAGTGAATTTAAACGCATCCTATGAATTTTAAAGTTACTACCTCTGTAGATGTCGTATTTTCAAGTTTGTCTAATTGAGTTTTGGGGTGGATGTCGGGATTTGGCTGTATACAGTTGTGATAATATTGGCTATCTGCGT
>JADBJO010000240.1:277500-287500 GCA_016801955.1 Conus betulinus | reverse complement strand
CGTGGCGAACGGTCACGTTTTTTTTCAGCTCTAGTCGTTCTCCCTCTGCAAACCGAGTGTGAACTGAGTTCGTTCCTTCCTGATCCTCCGTTGTATTTGATCGACTTGGCAACAACTTTGCTGTGTCACACCAGTCTCGTCTGTCAACCTGACTGTTTTGAATAATGGATATCGTTGTTTTTTTCCAGAGTCGCCTTTTTCCAGTTTTTTTTTCCATCCGTGTCGTTCCATTCGATCAACGTTTCGTTTCGGCTAATCAGATGGGTCTGCTGGATGTCACCATCGAAACCGAGTTTTTCTTTGGCAAACAACCAGACGTTCTTCGATGTTCTCAAAACAGAGACATTCCTGTCTCCTCCGCTTCCGACCGTCCAGCTACGGTCCCTGGAGATGTGTGTGGCGCGGAACGGGTTGGCAGGCAGACAGGGTCCATGGTCGGGCGCCCAGTTGAATCACACGGACTGTGGACTCTCTACCCCAAGCGACCAAAGACGCCAGATCACAGCTCCCTAGTTCAAGAATAAAGGTGAGAGGTGTGTCTACTCCAGTGAAAAACACAAACCCTTTTATTCTGAGGAGCGAAACTGGGGAGGAGAAACCTTCCACCAAGTCTGGATAGACAGTGTGCCTATTTCTGTGGCAGACTCAGAGATAGAGCATGCATTAATAAAAGCAGGTGCGAAATTGCTCGTCTCAAATAAAAAAACTGAAAGAAAGCCAGAGACTCGACGACGGGTAAACTCACACGTTTCCTCACCGGAAGAAGATTTTGTTTCATAACCGTCCCACTTACTACGGGTACGCGCGGGGTTTGGAAAAAAACGTTGAAAAATTAGCATTTTGCACACGCTAAATCTACCACAATGAGGAAGCAAACAAGACGTGAAAAAGGTAATTACATGCTCCAAGTTGTCTTTTGGAACAAGGTCAACCATTTTCACCGATCTTAACAAGGACATTGTCGTGTGGCATAGCTTTGTCAACCACAACCAGAACACAAACTGGTCACAGTGTGACTGTCAGTGGTCGGGTGCCGGCAAGAAAGGAACGAGAGTGATGCCAACAATAACGAATGGAGAATGTGACAGGAGTGGATGTGATATAGTCTTCGAGAAAAGATGCCCGGGCATTCACACAAGAAACAAAGAAGATACAGAATTATCGACAGGCGAATTCAGGGCAGAATGACATCCAAGCTAGCACTGTCAGCTTGCAGTTCCTAACGAGAGGGTCCATAAGGCCCAAACGCCGGAGGGCACCAACAGTCGAGGACATCCATGGAGCAAGCAGAAACTATTGGATTGGACAGCTGCCTGGGCTCCATGAAGGAGCGCGTGAGGGAGAGAGAGGTAGAGGCTGATTGTCAATCGCTCCGGGTCGACTGTTTGTGGAGCCAGAACATCTATTTTACTGACAGGTGACTCAAAGGTGTGAATTCTGGCAAAGGGATCAGAAGTCCATATAAAAAAAGGAACATTAAATGTGGTGTATAGGTTAGGATAAGAGTGCGTATTTTGTACTCCAGCTGAATAAGAAGATAAACAGGCATTTTAAAAGATAGGAGTATTTCATTGGGCTGAGAGCAAACCAGTCCACAGGTAGTGTCGAGACTAGAAGAAATTTCGCGCAAGGAGACCACCTATCTTGGAAATACAATGGGGACGCCAGATTTAGCTACACAAAGGTAAGCAATAGGATTAAGGCGAGAGCGGCTGAGCTCAAAGCGCCTCTAGTGAAAAATTAGTTTGGAAACTGCCAAGGGGGGGCAGGAGCCATCTGTCAGACTGCAAATTATGAGCACTCCTTGTAAATCCAACGCCTAAACAACGCAGGGAAGCACATCGACCTTTTTCCCAAGAGATGTTACACGTGGGGTCAGGGGATGCAGATCGAAGATTCTCCCCACTACGCCCTTAAGGGAAAGTGGGGGACTTTATTGGGGGTAGATATAGCAGTTAGGAGCATTATAGCAGTGAAATCTCACCAGTACGGGCAGAAGGAGCATTCAATAAGATTCGACGCATGAGGGAAGTAATCGGACACATGGCGTCCATTTCCAAAAGTGGTACAAAGAACAAGGCATAGAACATATCCATGTATTAGTGCATCGACTTATGAATGGTTCATAGTCGAGGGCAGATGTTGTCAAAACAGGGGGGGAGCAGGGCACTGACGAATCCTAACTAGAGATCACAGTGCAGGCTTCAGGGCAGTGGTAAAGGCAGAAAGAGGAGGGGAGGACCAAACGTGGAGATCACAGTGTGGCTTTTTCAGTTGCTGGTCGGCAAGAAAGACCGAGAGGAGTAAACTGGTATGAAAGGAGAGTGTGATATAAAAAAATCCTCCCCTTGGATCCGACCGTGAGAGAAAGAGAGGTATATGGCTGATTGTCTATCGCTCCGCAGGCGACCTGGTGATGACCATGAATCGATTTACGGACTGTGATTCAAGAATGTGAATTCTGTTTTTTTTTTTTGTCTTATCTGGTTTTCATATAAGAAATTTCAACATATATTTCCTGTATTGGTATGGATAAAATGCGTATTGTTACTCTGAATGTTAAGGATTAAAAAATAATCTTAAAAGATTATCAGTATTTCATTATCTGAAAAGCAAACGTTTTTGATTTAGTGTGCTTACAGGAAGCTCATTTAACGCGGAACGACTTACCTATATGGGAAAAACAATGGGGAGGGGAGATTTACTACAAATGAAGGTACCAATAGGAGTAAAGGCGAGATTATTCTGGTCTCAAAAAAATTCTATGGAAAAATTATTTTGAAACTGTCACAAAAAGAATCTTAGCTATATCTGTCAAAAACGAAAATTATGATTCATTCTTGTAAATACATACGCTCCAAACAACGCAGGAGACAAAATAGCCTTTTTCAAGGATGTACAAGAAAATGCAATGAATTCTCCCCGCAAAACTTAGTTTTAGTGGGGGACTTTAATTGTGTACTCGATAACAAGTTAGACATTATATCAGGGCAACCTCACCGTGACGCCGAAGTGAGCCAATTCAATAAGATTGAGAATTCATTGGAATTAATCGACACATGGCGTTCATTTCATAAGGATGGAAAAGAATACAGCTGGCATAGAAACAGTCCATTTATAGCGCGACGCCTGGATTATTGTTTCGCCTCGGAGGGAATGTTGCAATTCTGTGTTTCTTCAGAATTACTGACAGTTCCTAACTCCGATCATAGAGCAATAGTTTGTGAGTTTAATAGCAGTGAATTTTCAGCGCGGTCCAGGATACTGGAAATTCAACAACAGTTACTTAAAAAACCCTGATTTCTTACAAAAAATGAACAACCTACTCGACGATTTGCTAGATAAGTACTCTAATGAAAACATTTCAAACATAGACAAATGGGAATTATGTAAGATGGAAATCAGAAACTTTTGTAGTGAGTATGGGAAAGATCTGTCTTGTAAAGAGCAGAAATGTGCTTGAGAAAGTGGTGAACGTGGGAGGAAAAAATCGTTGGTGAGAGACACAAAAAAAAAGTCTGAGTGAGCTATATAGGTGCCGTGTTAGTTGTAAAGCGAAGAAGATTACGTGTGACCAGACCCACGTCCTTGCAAATCAGTATGACCTTCTTCAGTCAGGACGAAGATATCGATCGGTTAAATGCAGAAGTGTCAGATTTAAACAAAGTTTTATTCCCCCTGTCCATTGATTTCTGAACCGAGAAGATGTTTAAATTGAAATCCAAATTCCTCTATATGAATGTATGTCATATGTGAGAAAATGGGTAATGTGGCTAAATTATTGTTTTATTTGCTGTGAATGTGTGTGACCACAAATTAATTCTCAAATTGAGATAATAAAGTTTACTTGACTTGACTTGACTTGACTTGTAAAAAAAAGATTTGAGTTTCAAAGGATACAAATGCAGCTAAAAGAAACGGAGAATATTCTAGTTCATAACACTGACAACAAAGAAGCTTGCGCCCGACTTTCTCAACTTAAACAGCAGTTTGAAATAATGCACATGGACAAAGCTAAGGGTGCACAAGTTCGATCAAGAACAAAATGGGTCGAAGATGGTGAACGGAACACGAAATACTTTTGTAATCTAGAAAAAATCGAGAGGGAATGAGAAAAATTATTACAAGACTACGCAAAGATACGGGTGAAACAATAACTGACCAAATGACATACTGAAAGAACAGTTGTCATTCTACTCAAACCTCTATAATCAATCCACAACTGTAGACAATGTTAAAGAGGCAGCTAACCAGTTTTTAGAAAACGTAACATACCCACGATTAGAAAAATACGAAGCCGACCTATGCGAAGGAATGATCTCGATAGAGGAAACAACGTACGCCCTGAATAAATTAAGAAATGGCTCTGCGCCTGGCAGTGATGGCATTACCATTGAATTTTTAAAAGTTTTTTTGGGTAAACTGTCTAAAGTGGTAACAGAATCTTATGCGGAATCATCTTTACAGGAGAACTCTCTTACACAAAAGCAAGGAATAATTACGCTGTTAATAATAATAATAATGAATACTTATATAGCGCCTATTCTCGGCTAGAGACCAAGCTCTAAGCGCTTTACAATCCACACTCATTTACACAACGGGCTGCCTACCTGGGGGTAGTGCCGACTGAAGAGCGGCCAGCTGGCGCTTCATTCAGTCGTTTCCCGTGTCATCCAGTCAATATCGTTCAATATTGTTCACTCAGTTTCCTTACTTCCTCCATTCTTTCAATCTCTCACGCAGGGTGCATGCTATGTGTAACGTGTTATCCATACCAACGGCCAAACTGGCCTTCTCTTCCGAAAGTTGGTGATGGGATTTTACGTGTGTGCAAGATGTTATGATGCGTGCGTTCACACACGGAACCTCGGTTTATAGTCTCATTCGAAGGACTGTATGGGGAATGGAGTCAGAACCAATGTTAACTCTGAGGGAAAAATCCCCCTGTACCCGAAATTCGAACCCGTAACCTCAGGATCACGAGTCCGGCGCTCTACCAACTGAGCTATTCCGGCCCCCCAAACAAAGGCAAGGATTTAGACAGAGACCAAATACACAATTCGAGACCAATAACACTGACTAATTCTGATTACAAAATACTAGCTAAAGTAATGGCAGAAAGACTCGGTAAAGTTATACATAAATTGATAAACGACGACCAGGTGGGTTTTATTAAGGGTAGAAACATTGCTACAGTAATAAGATCAATAGACGATGCGATAAACTATCTTAATAAAACAAATAAAGACGGATATCTGCTGGCAGTCGACTATTTCAAAGCCTTCGACTCGAGATTTCAAAAACATTTATGAAGCACGTTTTCGATATCTTTGGCTTCGGAGCTGAGTTCCAAAGATGGATTTATGTACTTAACAACAATACCTCAAGTAGTATAAAAACCATGGAGGATGGCTTTTTCAGAACCTTTCGCCGTGTGTTATGTGGTATCAGACAAGGATGTCCGTTTTCACCCCTTGCATTTGTATTAGCTGTTGAAGTACTAGCCATTAAAGTGAGAAATAGTACTATTGAAAGGTATCAGACTACCACACTCTGCAGAAAGAGCTGCTTCTTGTTTGAAAATAAAACAAATGGCTGATGATACAACCCTATTTTTTTTAAAAAACAAGAAAGACATTAATAAATCGTTGGGAATAATAAACTGGTTTGAAAGATTTTCAGGCTTGAAACTGAACGTTCATAAGACAAAAGCCCTTCAGATAGGTAGACAAAACGAAGAATGTAATGTGCCAGTTTCCATAGTTGATAAAAAATAAAAATATTATTAGGTATTTATTTTGAGTCAAACAAGATGGCAAAAAAATATAGAAGAAACTGGTTATCCAGAAGAGATCGTATGCAAAAAAACAATAAAAGACTGGAGCAAAAGAGATCTGTCTATTCAAGGAAAAATTATCGTAATAAAGACGTTTATAATTAGCCAATTCGTCTACGTCATCATGCAATCAATTGGTCTTCCCAACAAAATTTTGAGTAAGATAAACACTTATCTATATAAATTTATATGGCACAAAAAAAATTCAGCAATAGAAAAAGCGTTTGAAAAAGTAAAGAGAAAAATCATGGAGGCTGAACATGAAGAGGGGTGGCTTAGCATGATAAACATGGTAACATTTCAAAAACATCTGCATTTACAATGGGTCGGAAAACTTTTTGATGCCACAGATCAACAAAAAACTGGACGATAATACCGAGGTGGCATCTAGATAAACTCGCTAAACATAACAACATTTTTTGTATCAACACTAAATCTAATTCGGTTGAGGGATTGGACAGAATTGATAATGAATTTTGGAAGGAAATCATAACCACCTACCTAGACAATAAACACATTTAAAAAGGGCAGAAGAAATAAGCCGCACCAATTTCCTGAATGAATTGTTATTCAACAACTCATTGATAAATTACAAAAATAAAACACTTTTTTTTTGAGAGATGGCAAAGGAAAGGTATTGATCAAGTCAAACACATAATCCACCGCACCGAAAAGAGAATACTTTCCTTAGAAGAAATACTTGTACTGATTGAACAAAAACAGGGCAAATACAATGTTAGAATATAACATTCTTGTTAACTCTATCCCTAAACACTGGTTTCAGTGGATTATGACTGGGGTAGAAGAACAAGACACCACGAAATGTGATGCAAGCCAATATAATATAAACAAAGCTAAAATAATCAAGAAATTATCACAAACAAAAAAAGAACCAGAAATTCCATGTGCCTTTTATTTTTGGCGCAGAAAACTTGGATTTCATCTGGATGAAACATCGTGGTGTAGAGCAAGAGAGGTAACAAAAGAAACAAGATTAAGAGTTTTACACTGGAAGATACTTCATAATATCTACCCTACAAATATTGTTCTTCATAAAATGAAAGTAAAAGAAAATAACAAGTGTTCTTATTGTTGTGATACCGTTGATTACATGGAGCATTTTTTTCTATGAGTGCCCGGTAGTACGCAGCTTCTGGAGGTTTATAGAAAAGAAGATTTATCTATAAACAAAAAACATTAAGTTGAAACTATCTGTGACTGACGTACTGTTTGGCCTCACAATCTCTCTGCATTGCAAAAAAAATACACCAATATATAAATCATATTATTTTGATTAGTAAAATGTGCATTAGTATTTACAAAAAGACAGAACCTGCGTTGCCTCTACAGTATATTTTTTTGAACGTGAACAGAATATACGCAACATATAGAAACTAACAGAATATTGTTTAACCCGTTACAAAATTTACTTCGCAAACAAACAAACATATAAACAAAAAAAAAAACAGAACCTATCAGAGTGAGAAAAAAGATACAGATAAAGATAAGGTATCGTTAAACTCATAATTATGAACCCAGACAGACACTAGATTACTAGATTACACATTTGCTGATTTTTTGCTGTAACGTTTGCTGATTGTGATGTGCACGGTGGTGATTCGGGCACGGTGGCGCGCGCGCGCGCACAGTTACCGTCTCACTTTTCGGATTTCCTATTGTCTCCCTTGTGGATTTTTTACGCGGAGAACATAACTTGCGGGACAAGTGAACTGCCGCTCCCGCTCCGCCCCGCCCGCCCCCCCGCCCCCTCTCCTCCGCGGCTTGCCTCTTTTCCCCTCTTTCCTCTCTCCCGGAGTTAGTTCGCTCTCACCGGGTGTCGTCCGCGACTTTCGTTCTCATTCCTTTCTGCAGGACGGCTTTGGGGTATAATATCCGTAACTGCGGGGGTAGCGTGTTCGGGCGTGCGCGCCTGTATGGGGGGGGGTGGGGTGTGGGGGATGTGGGAGGGATGCGGGATGGGAGGGAACGAAGAAAAGGGAAATCAACAAAATTTATGTCCATTTTTGTATCATTATACAGCTTTCTACCATGTACCATGTTTGTTAACCACCTGCACATCCAGCGCAACATCACAGCTCATGCCTATTGTCACGCCTCTGGACTTTCTTCATGCCTTCCTTATGGACCATTTCGTTTCGCTATAAGGTTGGCCTGATTGGGGAATAGCCAATTGGTGGGACGATTCGTAACATTTTGACTCTCTCTCTCTCTCTCTCTCTCATCTCTCCATCTCTCTCTCTCTCTCTCTCTCTCCTCTCTCTTCTCTTTTTTTTATTCGGTTTTGATTGGTAAAGAAACTCATCTCTCTCTCTCTCTAAAACGCATAAGTTTTGTTCTCTTCTGTTTGTTTGTTTTTTTTTTTCTCATTTTTATTGTTCGCATAAGTTTTATAAGCAACACATTTTTAATCATAAGCAACACATAATCAGTGAGAAAGTGCCAAATACACCACACAATAGAACAATAACAATCCCAGACATTTTGCATCAAACATCAGAACACTAAAATCATCAAGACTATGTCCATTTTTAAGAGAACATACAGACTACGCATGGTGTGTAAGGGTCTGGTTGGAGGACAAAAATGTATAACTGAAAAAAAGAACATTTAAAAAAAAAAAAAGGTACTGACGTGATATAAATCACCTGCATAAAAAAAAAACACCAACAATGTCACCATCACCATCATCATCACCATCATCATCATCATCATCATCATCATCATCATCATCAACATCGTCGTCGTCGTCACCGTCATCATCATCATTATGATGATAATAGTAACATAAGCAATAATCTATACGTAAATGTGATTGTTTTAGTAGTGTTTATGAAAGCGACTTTTTGTGACATTACACATCAACCTGTGATTAAATATAAGTAATCTTCTGTACCCAACTTTGGTCTGAAGCAAACGTTTCCAGCGTGACCACTCTTACAATTGCAGTAATTAGCTTTAATTAACGAATGGAAGCGCTGCGTTTCTGCTGACGAGATCGTCGCTGACACAGTTCCCTTACCAAGATCCCCCAGCCAGCAGACTCCCATGAGACTGCATCTGCCAGCGCTGCATTCCTGTTTAGGTCATGTGGGGGTAAACCCTTGCGTGCTGCGCCGTTAATCATTTTGAGAGAGAGAGAGAGAGAGACAGACAGAGAGAGAGAGAGAGAGAGAGAGTCGAAAACGAAAAAAAAATGGGTGGCGGATGGCGATGGTGAGAGAAGAGGAGAAGAGGAAATTTCTGAACGTGAGAGTGAAGAGAACCTTGCTCCTGCTGTTGTGTTACAAAACAAAATCCACAGCCAAAACTGAAAACACTTGCAATGAAGTCAAAGATATTTCTGAGAAACGAAATGTCATTAGAGCTGTTTAGACTGCATGTAATGGTCCAGATGACCAAACTCTATTTGAAATAGAATCCTGTAGAGAAGGTGCACAGAAACAAAAAATGAAAAAGGTGTTCATCAAATGCTTTACAGGGGGTACGCGGAACAGAACGAGTATAACAGTCAGTTGAAAATCAGGCAATTCTAGGTGGTGATAAAAATTCAAGTCATTCCCATGACATGGATCTTTTCGCAAGCTGCAGAACATAAGACATAGTGCAAGTACATTTCTTTTGCCTTCCTAGGGCCTGTTCAGACAGCATTACGTTTTGCTACTTGTTCTTGTCAACGCCAAGACAAAGGGACACCACTTTTGACAAACGTTTCAGAGTTCCGTTCGGATCGCACAATACTGTACTACATCTTAGTTCATGCGTTGTTCTGCTGAACACAGTAAAGAGCAGGGCAAAGTATCACGACGTTTAACTGCGTATTAACTCTCAGACATCATCAACATTGGACTACTTTTCTGGGTTGTCTTTTCTGCGAACAGGTAACACCACTTTCTATCACATTTTCAAGACACTGTTCAGAAAGCCCGTTATTTTATTATTCTTTAACCCATGTGTTATCTTATTACAGCTACATAGTAAGATGTGGTTACCACCCGTTTCGCTAAGCGTTTTAAAGGGTCAGTTCGGGTGATACAACATCTCACTCTCATTTACTTCATATGACTTCTTTTTGGTCACCTATTTCAGAGGGTGTGTTAGAATGCAGCATGTTATTTCATTTGTCTTGCATTTCATGTGTTGTCA
>JADBJO010000240.1:250000-265000 GCA_016801955.1 Conus betulinus | reverse complement strand
GAGAGAGAGAGAGAGAGAGAGAGAGAGAGAGAGAGAGAGAGAGAGGAGAGAGAAGAGAGAGAGAGAGAGAGAGAGAGAGAGAGAGAGAGAGAGAGAGAGAGTTGAACGGAACGGAAGAAGAGAGAGAGAGAGAGAGAGAGAGAGAGAGAGAGAGAGAGAGAGAGGAACGGACGGAAAGAAAGAGAGAGAGAGAGAGAGGAACGGACGGAAAGAAAGAGAGAGAGAGAGAGAGAGAGAGAGAGAGAGAGAGAGGAACGGACGGAAAGAAAGAGAGAGAGAGAGAGAGAGAGAGAGAGAGATGCAGAGACAGAGACAGCGAGACAGAGAAAGAAAGAAACAGACAGACAGTACAGAGAGACAGAGACAGACAGAGAGAGGGACTGAAACAGAGAGAGAGACAGACTGGGTGAGAGGGCAGGGAGGAAGGGTGGGGGCAGACAGACAGACAGACAGACAGGCAGGCAGGCAGACAGACAGACAGGCATGGAGACAGTAGCGGAAGTTGAAAATTT
Source organism: Conus betulinus (assembly GCA_016801955.1). Lineage (NCBI taxonomy): Eukaryota > Metazoa > Mollusca > Gastropoda > Neogastropoda > Conidae > Conus > Conus betulinus. The sequence goes on along the minus strand of JADBJO010000240.1, from coordinate 264,488 downwards.
TGTCTGACATGTTGTCTAAAAACAGGATCGCTTGGATACACTTGGACAGTCCCATTTGTTACGCCCACGTTCGACCGCCCTCCCTCCCCTTAACTTCCCCTTCCCCTCTCCACCCCCACCCTCTGTCTCTCTCTGTCTCTCTGTCCCTGTCTCTGTCTCTGTCTGTCTGTCTGTCTGTCTGTCTGTCTGTCTGTCTGTCTCTCTCTCTCTCTCTCTCTCTCTCTCTCTCTCTCTCTCTCTCTCTCTCTCTCTCTCTCTACATACACCTTTCTCTCTGTTTCTGCCTCTGTCTGTCTGTCTCTCTCTCTGTCTCTCTGTCTCTGTCTGTGTCTGTCTGTCTGTCTGTCTCTCTCTGTCTCTCTCTCTGTCTCTCTCTCTCTCTCTCTCTCTCTCTTGTTATTTACTATAAAAGAATCAAAGATAAAGACATGGTCTATACCTCAGATGTTAAACATTCAAACATGCAGTTTTATTATTTTCAGAAGAGAGAGAGACAGAGAGAGAGAGAGCCCTATGAAATTGCTTTTTTTTTTTTTCAACCGAACAACATTGTGTGTAGGATGATCAAGATACCTTGAAAGGATCTTTTCAGAGTGTCTTTGAAACACATGTATTTGATGTGTGAGGATCATTTTTCCATGTATTTTTTGTTAAAATCAGATACATTTTGGAACACCCCAGCTTCCACCACCATCCATCCCTGTCACAAGAGCTGTTTAGTTGATGACAGTAATATATGGATAAGTAAAATTGTGTTTTCCGCCATTTGTTCTCTGGAGGATAAACTTCATTTCCTCGATTGAACATTGCCACGACAAAACTAATATCAACTAGATATTCCAGTCATCCTCATCTTTTTTTACAGTGTCAAACCTTTTTACTAACTGTGAATGAAATACTTTAATGCAGCAGCATAATTTCATGATACACCCGTGATTGTTCACAATTGTTTAAACATATCTCTGCATTCTTGTCGAACGTTACCTTGAACCATAGTTATTTCTGAGACAAGTTTTCTATCTGCAGTATTTGCAATACAGAGTAATCGTCATCAGAAGCCAGTCGTTTGTTGCTGCTGTCTATGTTGCTGTTCTAGGTGCTGCTACAACTGCTGCTGCTGATGTTGCTGCTGCTGCTGCTGCTATTGCTGCTGCTGCTGCTGCTATTATTTGTGGATGCTGCTGCTGCTGTTATTATTATTATTTGTGGATGCTGCTGCTGCTAAGCACCTCTGATATTTAAGTTACGGTAGACTGACGTACATTCGTGTTATCAAGTTTGAGTTCTTTGGGGTTTTTTTATATTGCTTTATTTTATGTTATTCATTTATCTTTTCATTTGTTTTTTATTTATTTATTTATTTATTTATTATTTATCTATTTATTTGTTTTACTATTTCTTTGTTTATTTACTTATGTATTCATTTAATCATTTTTATTATTTATATCTTCATTCATTTGTTATTTATTCATTTATCTAATTATTTAACCATTTGTTTATCTATTTGTTTATTTATTAATTATGTATTTGTTTTTATTTCTTTTATTTAGTTAGTTATCTATTTGCTCATTTGTTAATTATTTACTTATCTATTCATTCATTCATGTATTTATTTTTATATTTACCCTCTTATTTTTTTTTGTTACTGTTGTTTTGTTTTACTTTGCTGTTATTTGTTTGTTGTCCTTGTCTCTAGAATTGTGTTTGTTATTGTTGTTGCCTTTCGAGTTTCAAATTGAAACCTCCATGGTGGAAAGATGGCACGGCGGAAGATGTCATCACCTTGGCATTATTTCTGTTTCCGTTTTTGTCTTTATTACTGTTCTGTATGTCGTTGCTCTTGTTGTCGCTTTTTGTTACTATTGTGTTTGTTGCTGCTGCTATTGAATTTGTCGTTGTCGTTGCTGTTGCTATTTATGATGATGATGACGGTAGTGGTGGTGGTGAGGATAGCGGTACTTTGTTTCTGTTCGTTATTTTATTGTTGTGTAATTCAGTTTGATTGTTAACTTGTTTGCTTGTTTGTATGTTGTTTTCAGATGTCTGCCTACCTGTTTTTTCTGTCTGTCTGTCTGTCTGTCTCTGTTTTCCCTGTCTTTGTCTCTGTCTCTGTCTCTCTATCTCTCTGTCTCTGTCTCTGTCTCTGTCTCTCTGTCTCTCTGTCTCTCTGTCTGTCTGTCTGTCTGTCTCTCTCTCTTGCTCTCTCTCTCAGCCTTAAGCTGAGAATGTGTGGCTTCATTAGTTGTAGACGTTGGTTTATGACAAAACCACATACACTGCAGGTCCAATATGTAAAGGAGTTGAGGACACTTTTTCTCTCTACTTTCCAACCATCTGCTTAAATGCACCAAAAAAACGTTTTAATGAATATGAATCAACCAAAAAGGAGTCTGATGAAACATTTCTGTCTAATTAATTATTTGCTCCTTAAAGCAATATCAACATGTACATGTTTGTTAATATTGTGGAAGCTTTTGTCGGTATTTTCAATTACTAATCTCAATTAATAAGTTGATTATGGCTGTTAATGCTATTACCATTTTTGTCTGTATCCTAATGTGTTTCACATTTTTATTCATTGTACAGAAAAAAAAAAGGATGTTCGCTTTGCATACGTCGTTGATTTTTTTCCGTTTAACTGGCGAGCTATTATAGTGTTTGTCAAAAAATCTCTCTCTTTCTCTCTCTCTCTCTCTCTCTCTCTCTCTCTCTCTCTCTCTCTCTCTCTCTCTCTCTCTCTCTCTCTCTCTCTCTCTCTCTCTCTCTCTCATATGCACAGATAGGTCCATAAACACATATGGGTCCGTTAGATCGCAAAAAGCGACCAAATCATTACGTATTGTGTTTTTTTATTCGAACACTGCATATTTCACTAGTTTCAAAGAATCCCTGACGAGAACGTCAACCATGATGTATGACTATAAGAACCATCATATCCTCCCTTAGGCCTAAGCACTCGTGCATCACCTTATCTTTGCGTCAGCTGGGGTATATACGCTTAGTCCAGTTCCACACATCTTGAAGTGTCTGCTTGGATCTAACAAACATTTATTTTGGAGAAAAAAAAAGTGAATGTTAGTAAAGGTAAGGGGCGGGGGAGGGGGGGGGGGAGGGGCAAAGGCGAGGGGGACAACTTTCAGACACAATAAATAATTCTGAAGATAATTCAGTTTTACCTGTTTATATTTACTCGAAACATTATTCACGACGTGGGGCGTATTGATTGATTTGTGTGTGTGACCTGATCTGTTCTGCCCACCACAGCTTCGTCCTCAGCTTGCCTCCACGCGAGCGTGCCAGTGTTCCAGCCTGCCTGCGATTCTTGTCGGCTTGGTTCTACACACGTCCCACCCGCCGCCGCGTGTCCCCCGCCTTTCCACGCAAACGCTTCACCCTCCTTTTTTTTTTTTTTTTGCTGCCAGCAGTGCCAGAAATGGTCAGCAGTTGCTGCTTTCAGTCCTGCAGTCAAGCTGGTGTTAGTTTATTCATGATCAGATTGTTTCGGCGTTCCACAAACGTAAACGAAAAGTAAGTATGACCATCAGTACTATAGTTTTTTCTTGTTGCCGTTGTTTGTTTGTTTTGTTTTGTTTTGTTTCCTTTTTTTTCAAACGGTTAAACAACGAATCTCTGCACACAAAGAAGCAGATTGTGCGATGGATTTGTGGTAGTTGACTGTACTTTGTTTATTTAGATGTGATATATGGATCTATAAAACCAGTTTCATAATTTGCATTTAGTTATTCTCTTGACTATTTTATGCTGATGATACTCGAGTTCTTTATACTTCTGCAAACATAGCTCAGTATAGATTATTAACAAAGAGTTTAAAGTCCTTAGTTTGAATGTTAAGCCCATTCAACACAGCGCAATCTAACAAAATGCCGATCTTTTCACTGTTGTTGGGAACGACCGGTTTCGTCTTGCAGGCAGACAGATCATGCGTTGCCCAGAGATCGACAGTCACATGTCGACTGAGTCTACTGTAAATTATTGCTTTGAGACGCTCGAATATAATTAAAAAACTATCGAGAGGGAAAAACGCTTAAACAGCTGCAAACGATTCAATACCTGGCATTTGTAATGAAAGAAAGAATGATGACTATTAAGTCTAATGTGTAGGCTACTACTCGAACTGCGAACACAAACATATCTCTGACAAAGAGTTTATATTTTCACTGGAGTCCATTTGTTAAGTTCGTCCATCGGCAAGTTACACACACACACACACACACACACACACACACACACACACACACACACACACACACACACACACACACACACACACACAGAGAGAGAGAGAGAGAGAGAGAGAGAGAGAGAGAGAGAGAGAGAGAGAGAGAGAGAGATCAGTTTTGATCAGTTGAATTAGTTCAGCAATTAGTACACATTGAACTCTGGGTGTACATCAGCGATATGGATTTAGATCAAAACGTCGAATAGAGGGTACGGTCAACAAGATATTATAACTTTTCCACTGAGCATGCACATTGTGAAGGGACCGTCTCGAGTTGATACCTGTCTATGTACGAATTTATTTTCATGGAATATTAAAACTTTTCAGTGATATTACCGCTGATGTTTGTTTTAATTTACATTCTGTTGAAAGTAGTACATGGGAAGTTACTCTTTCAGCTGTAACTGTAACATTCTGTGGCAGAAAAAATCGTTTCCGTCTAAGTGCCCCTTTATCTATCTATTTATCTATTAATTCGTTTATATCTATTAATTTGTTTTGATCATTTAATTATTTATTCATTCCTTATGAGTAATTATTTTGTTATCATCATTGTCCTTGTTCTTTATTCATATCATTGCAATGAATAGTTTACATTTAGAATTGCGCCATGCACTTTTGAACACTTTAATGATGATGATGATGATGATGATGATGATTGTGAAACCCATGGTTAATGCAGGTTAGCTTTGAAATTGATTATTGGACGAGTTTTAGTATAGATAATCATTGAATGTTGCGCGTGCCATTTTTTTCATTCATTTGTTACTTTGGAGCAATGTCGAATATTACACCTGCGCTAAGAACCCATTCTTTGTACCTGTCACGTGATACAGTGGAGCATCTCGCATGATTTACAGGCTGAAAAATCGTTGGTTCGAGTTCCATCAGACTCATTTATTTGTGTAACGTTTAGGTTGTGATCCGCTTCTACACATTTGAATGCTCAAATGGGCCACACAGCAGAGTTTTTCATCTTCTTCAGGAGTACATTGTTGGATGTGCTGTTCGAATTTTCTGTTGCAATCTGTACATGTCTATTTTTCGAACCTGGTTGACATTATGAAAGGAAACATAACGTAGAGACGTGTCATCCAGTCTCGGACCAGATCAAACTTCACAGCATCTTACTCATCTTCAATAGCCTGCATACACAAATCTCAGATTCTGTACCCCTTGTGCCTTGCTCTCGTGGTTGTGAGCTCAGTGTCGATTTTACTCCATGTCCATGCCTGTGGGTGAGCGCGTAACTAAGCCGGTGCTCCCCACCTGTTATCCAGGACTGTTGTTGTAAATGACGTGGTGTCCCCCCTCAAGTGTGTGTGCGGGGTGGAGGGGGGCAGGATAAGAGAGGGGGGGGGGGGGGGGGTCGTTCACTCACTCTGACTCTGCACCAAAGCATGTGTTGTTGACAGCTGGAGGAAAAGTGAGTGATGTCCTGCGTTAGATCGGAATGTGCACCACCTAACATCACTAAAGTGACCCGGCAGCAGTGTAGCGCCTCCGCTGGGGGGTTACTTATGTCCATTTAACATTGACTGTTCCCTTTGTGCAGGACAAACCTTGTTGCTGCTGTGTTAAGTGTGCTGGGGATGGGCGGCGTGGGACTAATGTCTCCGAACAGCCGTGACAGATGAGGCGGGAAAAACGAATGAAAGTGTCTGTTCGCGTGACTTTAAAGCATGATGTCCCACCTTGCCTTAAAAAAGAAAACTCCTCATCAAAATGTAATGAAGGGACGCAAACAATACGAATGTTCTCTACTAAAAGAATGTAACCCTAGATATTTAGATACAGACATTTTTAAAGCAAATGGGATGTTCGAGCGAATGTTGATTAGTCAGTAGATATAGTTCTGCATTAATACATAAAAGCTGTGAAATGATGGAGAACTAACTTGTTCCTTACCCCAGCTATTCGGGCATTTTCGTCGTAGTGTCTGGAATCGTAAACTCCCACCTACATTAAGTTTGTGTCCATGGGTATTCCTACCTCACACAATCGTGGTCTAACAGAGGACTCAGTCAATAAAAATGGTGGTCTTCATTTCGTTTGTCTTGCTCAACCATATTGATGATGTGCTTGACAGGAAGCGAAGCCACAAGGGCTTACATGTCAGGGGAACACTTTCGAACGCTTCCAGTCCTTAACAGCTGCTGATTCTTCCCGAGAAGATTGAGCAGGTCATGTGTGTCTGTCACGTCTTGTACCTGAGACCCTCAGCCCAAGATCGTTTCTTTCAAGTATCCATGTATTTACTCGTCTAGCTGTAAAGCTGATCTCATAGCTTATCAGATGCTGTGTGGTGTATATGGACTAGTCCGCTCGCAGTGACGCCTCCATATTAATATTTTCATGAAATCTGATAACTCAGTGCATGGTTGAATGGACGAACAGTAACTTCAAAAAGGCTATCCTCTAGGGAGGGCGGGGGGAAAAACACTGATTCAGTATGCCGCCTTTCTTTTGTTTCTATGGCTGTGATCGTTGTGATGGCTGTTCAAGTGATGGTAACTGGACACATTTTGCTATTGTCTGCAATAAGATCCTGATGCTCAGTTTGGCGCTGACCAAGGAAAATTTTCTGAAGAAACAAATTAATTATAAAGTCAGTCACGAAAACACTCACACACACACACACACACACACACACACACACACACACACACACGCGCGCGCGCGCGCGCCTGCGTGCACCAATGAAGGCGGTTCGATAGTGTATCACCATAACGTCTTTTGACAACTTTTCTATTGTGGAAGAAATTCGATTTTTTCAAAGGTTGAGTAAAAGCATACCGTCTTTTGCAAACGAAAAAATGCTTTGACACACTTTGGGTAGAGAATGGTCTACATAGAAAATAAGTACCGCTCTCCACTTTTTACGTCTGCTTGTGCGCGATGTGCCCAGATTACGCCGGTCTTCACAATGGGAGGGGGAGGGGCGAAGAGGGAGTTGAGGGGAGTGACACAAAGTGGACCCAGGATGCATTCTCAAGTTTTCCACGCGGCTCCAGCTGAGTATTTCATGGACGTTGTGCGTCACGTGCAGCTGACAGGCACCACCCGAAGACCTGTCAAGCACGGTGTCTCACAGAGCTCTGTGCTTGGGCCTGTCCTTTCCATGTGGTATACTCACCACACTTACCCTCAGAACAGCCTCATTTCTGAACGTGTTGTCAATTTCACCAATACGCAGATGACACTCAGCTAGAAGACTCAGCTCTACCCTGTGATGTTTCCGTCCTCTAATGTATCCATCATTGTACGCAAGGTCTTCTTTCATTATTCCCCGGCCTGTGCTTAAAAACAGACTCCTCGTCTGAATGATAGCAAAGGTGAGGCTCTCTATGCTGGCTGTCTTCCTCTTCCTCTGATCTCAGAGAGTGTTTTGATGGTGGAAGAGACTGACATGTCCTTTCCAACTACTGTGCGAAATGAATGTTGTTACAGATGCAAAACCTGTCGATGCATGATCACATCGGTCAAATCTGTCGAGCTACCAACTATCAACAAATGAAAAATGCATCTGTTCGTAGCTTTCTTAGTCTAGAGAGGCTGTCATTCGACTGGTAATTTGGCCATGATTACTGTAATTCACTCCTCGCTCGTCTGTTTCTCAGCAGATTTCTTGTCTCCAGCATATTGATAATAATGTTGTTCGCTCGATTATCAAAAACTCAAAGAAAGGTCATGTCACTCCGCCACTGATTAACTTTCACTGGCTGCTAGTTGCATCTCGAATTAAATAAGAAAAACTCTCTGTGCTACCTTTCCGTTGTTTTGATGGCTTTGTCTGTTTTCTCACCTTCGTATCTATAAGCCACTCCGCTCACTCAGATCCAGTACATAAAGCTACTGTTTGTCTCCAGAATATATCATTTGGCCATGGGCCATTCCAGTATCAACCTCCTGTTATCTAGGAGTACCTGTCATCCTCCCTAAGAAACATTCAAAACTTACCTTCAAAACTGGACTGAAGATCTCCCTTTTTCCTGAAACTTACAACTTAATCCGTCAACGTTAGAGCAGAATACGCCGGATGTTTTCATCATTACGTCTGTAAGATTGTCTAGTGTTTGTATGCACATGCGTTTGATGCGCCTTGTGCATTTATTGTGGTGTATTGCGCGATATAAAGGTGTTTATGTTGATAATGATGATGATGGAGATCATGGTGATGTTAATGGTGATAATGATGATTGTCATTGTTATTACTATCTCCCCTGTCGTGCAAAACGTCGCCTTACTCCTGTTAGCGGGGCCTTCTTGCAGCAGAGGGTGATTATTGCTCAGCCACACAGCCGTGCTCTGGCGACTATCTGCAGACGTACAATTGTCGTACCTGCTTCTTATTGGCGATGACTTTTAATCAAAGGCTGACTTTCTTTTAATTGCGGGACCATTAGCGTTGAATCCGTGAAACTGTTACCTGAATGGAGAAAAATGGTGAAATAAAATATCCAAATCATAAAAACCTAGCAGTGTCAAAAGGGGAGTAATGGAATCCCTGAGGGAGGCTGCACAATACCTCGGGATTAATATCTTTGACAAAGGTTGGCTGCATTGGGAAACCTCTCGAGCAAATTCCCTCCTCGGTACTAATATCCTAGACAGAATCTGAAAGGCAAAGCTCTTCGAGATGTCTTTCCTCTGTAGGCGACTGTTCTCTTTAAGAGAAGTATCAACTTTTCGATCTTGGCTCTGCCTTGGTTCTGATGTGATTAAGAGAATTTGAATGATAATTCGAGCGTAGCTCTTCATAGTACTGATACCCTCCACACACACACACACACACACACACACACACACGCGCGCGCGCGCGCGCGCGCGCGCGCGTACAGAGAGAGAGAGAGAGAGAGAGAGAGAGAGAGAGAGAAATACGAACACGAATACGAATACGAATATTTTTAATGAGGTAAAAATGGATAAGCTTACAGCTTTTTTACACCATGCCCTCAAGAACAAAAACAATAACTAACAATATCCAAATGAACATATAGATGATACACGAAAAGGAAACAATGAACAAGCTTATAACGACGAAACAAGGGCTAAGTCACAATTTAGGGATAAAGTACATTCGGAAAAAAGAAACGAAGAGAAGCATGTGCGCAAGCGCACGAGCTCACACACACACACACACACACACACACACACACACACACACACACACACACACACACACACACACTTACGTACACGTGAAACTCACGAACACACACACACACACACACACACACACACACACACACACACACATACACAACGCAACACACATACGTGCACGCACACACACACACGCGCGCGCGCGCGCGCGCGCGCACACGCACGCACACACGCACGCACACACGCACGCACACACGCACGCACACACACGCACACACGCATACACACACACAAATGCACAAGCATTTACGCATACATAATCACTTCAAATGCTCACCTCCTCCACACAAAACACTATCGTATACCACCAAACACTTATAGTTCAAGTACATCATCAATTCAAATCACATGAACATGCATAAGAGGACCCATCAAGTTGAAGTTGTTGTACATTATGTTACTCAACATGTTTAGCCTTAACACTGTTGTATCAAATGTGCGTGGTATGCCTTCCTAAATGACAAAACGCTTGATTTGCATTTAATGTGATCATGTATATCATTCCATAATTTGCTTCCGGAATAAATGAGAAAAGACATAAAGAAATTAGTTCTTGGGAGAGGAATGCGGGTATTACGTTTGTTACGAACATTATTAATGGGAAATTTGTTGTTGAGATAAGCAGGCGTTAAATTGTTCACAATTTTAAACATGAAAACAGCTTTGTTGTAACGACATTTAAGACTGAAGGGGAGAATATCTAATGTTTTATAATCTACAGGGACAAGAGAAGAGAATTAAGAAGAAGAATTAGCTTGAGAGAGCGTCTGTATAAGCTGTCAAGGGGTTTTAAGCAATTTTGACTGGCCTGATCCCCACATGTTGATGCATAATCAATATCTGGCTGGATGCAGGCACGAAAAATAGCTAGCCTGGTATGCTGATCAAGAAAATGTTTTATTCTGTGTCACTGGAATGTTTTCTTGGAAAGCCTTTTGCAAAGCATACAAATATGTTCGGACCAGGATAGGTTATTGTTTATTGTAAGTCCTAGTAATTTGTAAAAACTTATTTCTAATGCTTTATCACTAGCTTTTCACTCTGGTAATTTTATTATTAATGTTCCGTCGTTTCTGTCTTGTAATTAACATAAATTTGGATTTATGAGGATGAATTGCCACATAACTTTTCTTCCGTCCAAGAAACAAGCCCTAGTATATCATTTTGTAAGGAAGCGCCTACTGCATCAAAGCATTTATTTCCATTGTAAATGGTAGCGTCATCTGCAAAAAGTTCGCAAGAGGATATCAAATGAAGTGGAAGGTCATTTATATATAAATTGAAAATAATACAGGACCCAGAACCGATCCCTGGGGAACTCCATATTTGTTTGAAGCAACAGAAGATAAAGTGGAATCTTGAAAGACTGCTCGTCTTCTGTTATGAAGAAAAGTTGCTATGAGTTTTAAAGAATTATCATTCAAACCGTACATAGTTATGAGAGGTTACTGTGATCAATGGTGTCGAAAGCTTTCGCAAAATCAACAACAAAAATGCACCAGTAGATAAATCAATGTTTATGTTTAAATGCCATTTCTCAATAAGATTGGTCAGCATGGTATGGCACGAATGATTCCTTCTAAATCCATTCTGATTTGGGTGAAATAAGTCATACTTTGTAAAATGGGACTGTAGATTGTGTTTGATATGTTTTTCGAAAGGTGTAGACAGAGCAGATAGCATAGATATGGGTCTATAATTAGAGGGGTCAGATGGGTCACCAGACTTAAGAAGAGGCAAAACTTAAGCGCCTTTGAAGGCTGTTGGATAGTAACATTTTTTAATACATAAGTTATAAATATATGTAACACATACAGAGATAATGGGCGCTGATATCTTCAAGATTTTACTGTCTAGCCCATCCAAACCACGGGAACTCGATGGTTTTAATATACTTAACTCATGGTGCACTTCATGGGCGCCTATTTATGGAAAATGGAGCTTGTCAACGATATTTTTTTGACTCGCAGTAGATTTAATTATTAGCTTGAGTGTTGTTTATCTTTATTGTTCTCTCTGCCACGGTAGTAAAATGTCTGTTCAGATATTTAACAGATAAACTGGACGTATAAGAAGCAGATGGCGGTGCTGTTTTCCCGGACAACTGATTTACAGCTTTCCAAATAGATTTAGAATTTTTTTTTTGATGAAATTAAATCACTAAAATACCTCTTCCGTGCTGTTCTTTTCATCTCAGTGACTTTGTTTCATTGTGCCTAAATTTCTTGTCTTTCTCTGTTGTTTGTAATAGATAGTCACGAATTCTAATTTCAGCTTTTTTTTTTTTGTTAACCACGGTGGTTTTTCGGCTAATTTAACTTTTTGTTGTTGTTAACCACGGTGGTTTTTCGGTTAATTTAACACGTATAGTCCAAAAGCAAGACATGTTTATTGAAAATACGAACAAAAATCTTGTACCAAGCAGCAAGTGCATCATTAGGTTTGATTGTATTGAAAAACACACAAGCAAAATCAGCCATACATAAATCAACCAGAAATTCTTCAGTGTGGAAGTTTTTATAGCTGCGAAACGATATACACTTATGAGTGCATTTGGGTATTTTAACTCCTTTCTTTGACCATGTTAGACACACTGGAAAATGATCACTAAGACCATAGACAGGTACAGCAGTTTCTACTACGTTGTTAGAGTTATTAACATAAAATGTGGTCAATTAATGTTTTTGTCTATAATATTATCCGTGTATATGAATTCTTTAATTGAGTTAAATTGCACCTTTTATAAGTTTGTTTCCATTTATTATGTGATTTGAATAAATCGATGTTAAAATCTCCAAGCAAGATTATTTCCGTAGAATAACGTAATACGTCTTCGAGCATTAATGCAAAACGATAAAACCACTCGACTCTTTCTTCTGGGTTTTTGTATAAGAAACCTACCAGGATTGGTTTTGTTCCTTTCAAGTGAATCTCAAGCCATAAGCATTTAATTTTATATTCATCATTGGTGAATATAAGCCACCATACCCGTTTCTAGTTTTGCTGTATCCTGGGATCGATAATAATAATAATATTGTCAGAAATCGTACGAGATAATCGTGATTCAGAAAAACCGAAGACATGAAAACAGTCATTTGAATTGGATAGAATGGAAGGCACATCTGATAATTTGTTCATTAAGTGACATACATGAGATAACCTAATTTGAACCAGCATTACGGAGCCACTTTGATGTGCTACCGTTATTGTCCATGACAAAAGCAATAAAATTACGGATGATAATTAAGAGGAATTTAACACATACGAAGAAATGTGACACTCAATACAAATGATATGCAAGATAAAGCGGAAAAACTACTGGAAACAAAGTGAGAAATGCCAATTCTATCCAACTGAGCTGAACACAAGACTGAAAGTAAGAGAAGCAACCTGAACATTCACTTCGGGGCAAGACAATCTCGGCGCACAAAAAAAAGATGATGCAAATACATATTTCACACGAGTATGCGAACTGTCCCTATCCGAGTTTTCCGAGAACGCCTGTCATACAAGAAAGGAGTAATTTTTAAATATGGTACACCTCACATCTAAGAAGAAGAAAATAAGCATGAACAAAGTCTATCAGCACACTTTTGGATATGTAACCAAGAGGTTTTTTTTTTAAGTAGACAAATGTTTTAAATCTTCTTGCACAAAAAGCCACTGCTTCGTCCTTGTGGGTCGAACACAGAGGTTCACTACAAATTTTTACATTCGGAGTGCACCTCTTCCAGTTACCGATATCTTTGAAAGAGAGGTGAAATAGTAAATATTTACAGGGTGGCTCTTTCTGCTGTTGACATCCTCGACAGAGTTTAAATGATAAACGTTTGGAGCGTGGCTCTTCCTAGTACCAATATTCATGAGCAAAGGTTGAATGGTAAACGTTTAAATCGTAGCTCTTCTTAATATGATGTCCTTGAGAGACTAAATGATAAACATTAGAACGTAGTTCTTCCTCGGTACTGATATCCTTTAGAGAAGTAAATGGTAAACATTAGAGCGTAGCTCTTGTTTGAAACTTATATCGTCTAAGTCTTCCTTGCTACTACTATACTTGAGAGAGATTGAATTATAAACCTCATGAGCGCGAAGCTCTACCTCGAATGATATCGATGGAAAATGGTAACGTTTTGAGTGTAGCTCTTTCTCCGGTCTGATGTTCTTGAATCGGGTGAATGATAAACCATATGTGTTCTTCTTTGGCACTGATATCCATGACAGAGGTTGAATAGTAAACTTTTCGAGTATAGCTCTTCTTCAGCAAGTTTACTGGTATCGTCGAACAAGCGGTAAAACTTTCGAGTGTAGATTTTCCTTAGCGTGATGTCGTCGACAGATGCTGAATAGTAAACTTTGCGAGCATAATTCCCCCCGGGTAGTAATAGGTCTGTGTCATTACTAATATCACCAGGACAGGTGGATTGTGAACTCGTATGCGTACCGATACCGTCGAGAGAGGTTGAACGGCGAATATTTCGAGCGTGATTGACTGGTCAATGACATCAGAAAAATAGCTATGCTAAGAATATTTATTATGCAATCTTTCCCAAGGATCCCATCATTTGCCACATTAGGCGTGGTGCTGCTGATCCGGACAAACCTATGCCTTGTCTTGGTTGTCTATTTAAGTGCTGTCCTGGACTGGTCCGTAATATTTTTCCGGTGGTTGTCCTGTTTTCATGGATTACGAATTGGCAAATTCAAGGGACTGTTTTTTTTTTGTTTTTTTTTTTTTTATCAAAAACACTCATGCGGTGAAATGCGTGGTATGTTATATCAAATTTTAGATGATACATGCTATTTTCTGTTCTCTGAAGTTTTTGCCTATTAGAATGAATTGCCCTGCGCGCTAGCCTCTTTCTTTCCCAGCACACACCAACCATTCTGAACAGTCTAGCGGAAAGGACATCTTCATCCTCGCTCCAAAATGTCCATTATGAAATGCCTGAGCACGACGTCCTATATATGTAGAGTAATCGATTTTTTTTTTTCCATGTTAACATTTTCTTTTTATATATATGACCTTTTAAAAGAAACATGGATGTTAATACAAAATCAGACGTTCATTTCCATTTTCTG
>JADBJO010000240.1:230000-245000 GCA_016801955.1 Conus betulinus | reverse complement strand
GCGCGGCGCATGTGCGTATTAGCATGTGTGTGTGTGTGTGTGTGTGTGTGTGTGTGTGTGTGTGTGAGGCGCGCGGTAGGGTTCTTACAAATGTGTTTGCATCTGTTATTGCATGTGTGTGTTGTGTGCATGCGTGCGTGCATGCGAGCGTTGTGTGTGCGTTCGTTCGTGTGTGTGTGTGTGTGTGTGTGTGTGTGTGTGTGTGTGTGTGTGTGGTGTGTGTGTGTGTGTGTGTGTGTGTGTGTGTGCTGTGCGTGTGCGAGCGCGCGCGCGCGCGTCGTGTGTGTGTGTTTCTCTTTCTTATGTGTGTGTGTGTGTGTGTTAGTACATCTCTCTCTCCTCCACTCTCTCTCTCACCCCTCTCTCTCTCCCTCTCCCTCTCTCTCCACCCTCTCTCATCTCTCGAGATCTCCCCCTCTCATCTCGACCTCTCTCTCTCTCTCCCTCTCTCTCTCTCCCGCTCTCCTGTCCTCTCCCCCATTGTTGTGTATGTGTGTGTGTGTGTGTTTTGTGTGTGTGTGTGTGTGTGTGTGTGTGTGTGTGTTGTGTGTGTGCGTCGCGCGCGCGCGCGCGCGCTCCGCTCGTGCGCGCGTTCAAGGACCAGACCCCCCCCCCTCTCTCTCTCTCTCTCTCTCTCGCTCTTCCTCTTTCCTTCCCTCCCTCCGTCTATTCTGCCACGTTCTCTCTCCCACACCAGCTTGGAATGTTATGTCATGATATATAGAAAAGGTTAAAGTCCCGTAGGGGGCGGTGAACTGAGCGAGGTTAACCGTATCTGGGGCATGGCACTGTGGGAGGCATCGCGCTCATCACTTTCACACCCCGTCCTGAACTGAATCAGATACCCAGTCACTGGTGGGTCGGATAGAAATGTGTTACAATTTTTTTTTTTTTTAAAGGAGATTGATGCCATTGGGTTGTATGATTCACGACGACCGTAAGCCCCTCAGGAAAACACGAGCCTGTTGTGGATGGTGCTTTTATTTGCATTGCACACACACACACACACACACACACTACACACACAACACCACACACACACGCACACACACACACATGCGATGCGCGCTTACCACACACATACCGCGCCTCGCGCCGCACGCACTGCACGCACGCACGCACGCACTCATCTGCACGCACATACATACGCACACACACTACACACACACACACACCACACACACACACACACACACACACACACACACACACTCACACACACACTCTTCTGTGCATTCTAAGTAATGGCTACTGAGGCCTCTCTCATCATTTGCCGCAGCTCAGTCAAGCTCTACGTCCAGTCTATGCCTCGCCCTCCCCCTTCATCTTCCCTGCTGTACTCCAACATAGTTTGATTCATTTATTTATTTGCTTCAACACGTTTATCCATGTATGCTTTTAAATGTTTATGGTGATGGGAAATTAGTGGTAATAGGAGTGCAGCATCCGCATCCGCAAGAAAAGTAATCGCAGCAACAGCTGTGGCAATAGCAGCAGGAGCAGCAGCAGCAGCAGCAGCAGCAGCAGCAGCAGCAGCAGTAGTAGTAGTAGTAGTAGTAGTTTGTTGTTAAGTATTAGTAGTAGCAGCAGCAGCAGCAGCAGCAGCAGCAGTAGTAGTAGTAGTAGTAACTGTAGCGGCAGCAACAGCAGCAGCAGCTACAACAACTGCAGCAGCAGCAGCAGTAGCAGCAGTAGTCGTTGTAGTGTGTGTGTTGTTTGTCCGTCGAGACGACGAAGATCATCTAGTCATCCTGGGATCGGGGTGTGAGTGCGTAGATGGCTGGCAGGCCAATCTGCGCCCGAAAAGACCTGTCACAGTATGGACAAGGGATGGTGGCGGCAGTTGGAGATCTGTTGATCTTCCTGATCATCCCTGCGTTGCTCAGGCTGCAGCAATTCTGCTACTTTCACAGGTTTCTGCACCTTTGCGCGACAACTGATCGCCACCCGTCTCTGTCCCACCTGCAGTCTGCAGCAGCAGCAGCAACAGCAGCGGTGGTGGTGGTTGTAGTTTTAAGTTGTAGTCGTTGTAGTGTATGAGGCAGCAGCAACAGCAATAGTACTCGCGCAGTAACAGGAATAGGATCACAGCAGCGCGTTTAGTATTGGTAGCAGTAGTAGTAGTTGTTATAGTAGTATAGGAATAAGAATAGTAGTAGTTGTAGCAGTAGTAGTAGCAGTAGTAAGTAAATGTTGTTGTTGCAGTGGTGGTAGCAGCAGTGTGTTCTGTGGTGGTGGCGGTGGTGGTAGAAAAAGCTGCGGTAGAAGAAGGAGAAAACAGTGTACCCCACCACCACCAGCAGGCAGTAAGGATACTCATAACTAAAACGTATTGAGCATCAGTCAGGGGTCAGTTAGCACGAAGTAATGAATGAAAAATCTAACAAGTTCCAACCGGAAACAAGTCACAGTAACGAGTAACCCAAGAACTTTCCTTTCTTCCATTTCTTTCTTTTTTTTTCTTTTTCTTTTCGTTTTAATTCTTTCGTTTTTTGGATGCAAGTCACACACACACACACACACACACACACCCACACACAATCCACCACACACACCACAATCACACACATACACACACACACCACCACACACACACACACACACACACACACACACACACACACTCATCACCCCACACCTCTCGAAGAGTTTAATATCAATTAACCTTCAAACAGAAACTGCACACAACTATCGCATCATGTAATACTCACACGAAAATCGAGCAGGCGTGCCTGCAGTAACCAAGAGAGAGCGAGAGAGAGAGAGAGAGAGAGAGAGAGAGAAGAGATATAGAGACCCAAGATAGTTTATTCATGTTTCGGCCATTGCCCTTCATGAAGGGGACTGCACGTAACTTACAAACATCTAAGCACCAGAACAACCGCACGCAAGCGTAGCTAACTCCTCTCATTTGGAGTATTACTATATGACAGAACAGATGATCGCAACTTGAATGTTTCGAACAATAAAACTGGCAACTTTTTGACAGTTTCCTCGAGAGTATATGCTAGAAGTGTCAGTCTAAATTAACTGGGAAACTTATAAAACTTGAACGGTATAGACTCATCTCTTAATTTGTGCAAGACAGGACAACACAGCACAAAGTGCACTATCTTAAGCTACTGTCATGCATTCTTATTAATTTTAAATCCAACCAAAACAACACATTTAATGGCCCAGTTTATGTAAATAGGGTACCTGTTCATTTCCCAATATCCAAGGCAACTGGGTATTTGTAAGCGAACTCCTGAACATCTTTCAAGCCCAAAACAAAGAGATCTTTTCTCGTTGTAATGCTGTATTATTCAACCCTCATAACTCGGCACCCATACTGTAAAAAAGGACTGAATCTTTGAGTCATGCAGTTTCAGAAAAGTATACAGGGAATTGTTTTTTTGTAAGTCATAAAAAACAGCTTTTTGCAGACTACAAAACAAGCAAGCATTTTTTATCAGCTCGAAGGGTTATTGCAGGCTGCCAACAAAAACTGAGCCTCATAGAAAAACAGATTCCTAAGTATTTGTATGTATTAAAAACAGGCATACTTATACCCATTGTAAGTCCAGTTTTTCACCTGCAGATAAATGGGCCCCCCCCTTTCGTAAATGCAACTGCACTCCGTTACTTTTATACATGTTCACCTTTAAACATAAGCCGTGCACACGCTGGCTGCACGGTGCAAACTATTTAATCTGTGTGTGTAATACCAGCAAACTGTTTTAGCCAGTGGCGGCCACATCATTAGCTAATAGTAATATGAAACAGCTGAAAGTAGTCATTCGTAAATGTCGCACTGTATCGGCCTCCTCTAATTAACTCCGATGCTAATTTCACTGATAAAGAAAAAACAAAATAGGACTGCATACACATCACCTTGTTTTTCACCCCCAGGATTACAGTTAATGTGACCAGTTGGCTTAAACACCATACCATCTGACATCTGACCCTAGGCTTTACACTGGTTATACATGTTAAGAATACATTGATACATTGATATACATTGATATTTTTAATAATGGAAATACTATAGAATCAGTCCAGTTATCTGGAAAAAATACCTTCATCAAACAATACATTGAAATTCTTACCCCCAAAAAGTCAACAATTCTGCACATTTCAGCATTTCCCCAATGATTCTATCTTGATCTGCAGCTTTAACCATTCTTTTTACTTACGTATTGCAAGCATAATTTCATAAGTATCATTTCGACTTCATCTTCCTCAGAATAGTTTTAATCATTATCCACTTAAAAACTACACCCGCTTGTTTCCTCTATTTCTTATAAATCCTGAAAAGGCTTGAATAAATCTTCAACTGTTTAATCAATATAGACATATGAACATATCTACGTTTCAAAGGTATTTCATGCACAATTTTCCCCAAACTCTTGTTTACTGTTTACGGTAGAGACAAGTTTTTTTCCAACAATATGTCATTATACTGATTATCTTTTCTTTTCAACAACTTCTTATATTCTTTTCCAGCAAGACAGTAGGCATCACTGTCATTTTTCATTTCTTATTTACCTAAATATTGAGCATCATTGTAATCATGATCAGTTTACAGCAATTGCGTGATCAAGGAAAAGATGATGTTTTCATCAGACTGCATCGCACCAACATAAAACATGTTGAAGGTCACAATTCCACACAATTTTTTTTGTTTACAACCGTTTTTTTCTTTCCATCGGTGTAGGAGCACGTATCATATTGCTTCTCATCTGCACTATATGTCATGTCTTTGGATAATACAAAATAGTAACCAATAAAACATGCTGATCTATTCTGTGTTACCCCCTTGAAATATGTGAGACATATATGCCACCAATTTATTTCAGATTTGTTTTCTTCCATATTTTTTCTTGCATTCAAAACTTTGGCGCCATCCCGATCGAGACTGGACCCATTTCAAATCTAACTGATTTCTAATAGCACCAATTTGCTTCAAATTTGTTTTCCTTCCATTTTTACTAGTATTAAGTTCTTCGACGCGAAACACGATCACGCCTGGAAACCCACAACGGTTTTGTCGGGGTCACCGGGGGCTACTTCTGGCTCGAGTGCAGAATCACTCCCTTTTTCAAATTCAGTTTTAGTGTCCTTCAATTGATATGTGTTTTGTCGCTTGAAACACCCGAGAATTCTGAAGAAGACGAGTCGTTCTGGAACAAAGGAGATGATCGATCTGGATTCACTCCCTGTGGTGGTGAGTTTAGGCATGTGCCCTTTCTCATACGCTGAGGAGTGATTTCGGGAATGGAGTAGTTATGAAACGTTACGCTGGTTTCTAGGTGAAGGGGGTTGTTGTGTTCTTTAGAGTTCAGCCGACCACGGGAAGCCATATCAAGGCCTTCACCTCACCTAGGTGGAACGGGATAAAAAAATCATAGGGGGACTAACATGCACACGCAAGGATGCATGAGAGGTGAACCGTGATACCAAAATGTGATTCGACGAAACGTGACTCAGTGAGACATGATGGCACTTTGTATTTTGTAGTGTCTTACTACATTTACAGTTGAAAGGGTCTCAGCTGGTTGGGCCTCTAGATTTTGTTGAGAAAATAAAAGGGAAAAAAAGAAAGACCTCATTCTACAGTACACTGAAAAGACTATTGGAAACCAAGACAAAGGCTCGTAGTCGGATAGCTAACGTTATTTCGCTTAACTGATTTTTTTTTTCGGAATATAGGAGGAATCTTTTGAGGTGGGATGAAAAGGATGAGCACTGTAACATACGATGTTGACAAACTCGATGTACTTTGAAACAGGTCTCTAGAAGAGAGAATCGTATAAAACAAAAGTTCATTTCAGTAACTATTTATCGTCAGATTAGCGTTGTCAGAGTGTCATGGTTTGGTGGTTGTGTTTTAGTGTTACATAGTTTTTTCAAGAAACTCAGCCGTAGGTGCCAAACTCTGAAAGTTGACTGCCAGAGGAATGGATTTCTCCAAAGACAACCAAAACTAGTGTAGAAAGGCAGTCACATATAGAAAATGACTGAACTTGGTGCAACGGACAACTGAACCAATCCTTCTTTTCCTGTCTAGTCAAAGTAGAGGTACACACATCCTAGACGGACTATTACTCATATTTCTAGAATTACCATTCCTCCCTCCGGACTCTGTATTAACCGAAAAAAAAAATGAGCTAACTGCAGAAATGTGTGCTTTAAGTTTGTTTTGGGTACGTAAAGATGTAAGCTCACATTAAGGCCATGTCCAAGACATCTTGAACGTAATCATTCTCTTTCTTAGACCCCCGTCTGTCTGCCTCTCTGCAGTCATTATCACACGCCTTTCTGCACAGTGTTCTTTCAACGATATTCAACCAGTGTGGCTGCACTGGTCCCACCCACACAACAGTCAACAGAAGGAAACCATGCTGACGGTCGCCAAGCATTTTGCCAGGAATACAACGTTACGCTCAGGGATGGGCAAAGATGTGTGGAAGGGACAGGATTCGTGTCTTCGCCTTTCGCTAGTTAGAGTTCCATTGCGCCTGTTGATCTGACAGGCTCTGTCTTTGTCTGCTGTTTCATGGGCTGTCTGTCTGTCCACCACACGTCGCAAACCAATAGTGTCAAATTGTCAGGTGAGAATCACACAGACGGTAATTCTCGACTAGGCAAAAGACTACGTCAGGCAAAAAAAAAAAAATGGTAGGTGGGCACTCCAGGTCTGACAGCGTGCTGGGCTAATACGTAGATCAGACATCCGCTGAGTCGTAGCCACGAGATCCTCTTCTTCAATTGTCTCATCTTTGTAATAATTCATTTATCCATCAGCTTCAAATCATGCGTAGTGTGGTCTCAAAACTTAGCGGAAGTGGTGTAGCGTATATGGGATAGTCCGCACGCACGCAGTGACGCCTCCTTGATGAAACTGAAACTGAAACTGATACGTCAGGCAGTTCGCAGGCCTTCCAGGCAGCTGATAAAGAAGACCGACATACATACATACGTGTTTACCCGAGAGCACACACACTGGTCAACTGAACATTTTTCTTGCCAGGAAGTGCATAGTGACCTGCTGCGCGAATAAGAGGACTCCAACCAAAGACACTAGAGGGCAAAGAAGGCAAGATACGAATCCTGTCCCCTCTACATCTTTTTCTACTAAAAGACTGAACTTGCTTTATACCCCAGGGCAAACAATACGTTTTAGCGTCCAGTAGTCAATACACTTTATTTTCACATACAAAAGAACACACCATATCTGTCTGTCTTTTTCGCCGATATCACAGGCTAGGAACAGTCTAGTCAAAGGCGTTTTTCTTTTTTTTCGAATACGTAATGCATGCGGGATGTGCTGAATGTTCATGGAAAAAATCCTGCTTGTGAAATCTTTGACTCACTCAGACGACTGATGCTAACAATAGGGAATAGTTCGTCTGCGGCGCAAGGCCACGTTTACGTTTGCGGCATCATTACGGATGTAGCAGAGAAGTGGCGTATGCACGTTTTTGGCACATAGGACCACATTTGAAAAAGTACACATACTGTCCTTTGTCTGGGTACTATTCCAGTTTTCTTCATCCCCAGAAAGTGAACAAAAATAAAACCCATCGGTACCTACCTTAAGTAATGGTGATTCTGTTCCTCGTTGCAAATAACACATCAACGTCTTCTTCACGTAAACAAAACTTGCAAACTACCATGCATAACGTTTATCACTATTCGGAGACAAAGAACACTCCTTGCCTGTCACGAGGAAGTGCTGGTGACGGTTCTAGAGTCTCCCTGTATATCAAATGCCAACAGGAGTGACATCCTTTCGTATCAGCTTGCGTAGGCAGCTGAACTCTTCTTGGTCCTTAAAAACGGTTTTCTAGATTATCTTTGCTGGTCATTCGTCTATGTCAGGTCTTGCCTTTCATTAGCACACCGTTCTAACATCCTATCGCTCCAGGTTTCCTTCTCCCAGCATGGTTATCCTCTAAACTTAATGAAGTTATGAATTTGACATGACATCATTTTTTAAAACACTGACACGATGAGAAAAAACTTTTAAATCCTTACATCTGCTGAATTTGCCGCTTTCAACAAAGCACATTCCTTCCCTCTGTCTGAAGAAGAACTTTTCAACATTTTATACAGTTTTTCTTCCTCAGGATCGGTTGTAATCGTGCAAATGGTATGGTTTTAAAAACAAAGCAGCTCTTAAACTTAGTTTCGGTAAAAAAAAAAAAAAAAAGTATCTCTACTCAATAAAAGCTTGTGGTAATCGTTGATTTCTAACCGGACACGGGTTAAAAACAAAGTTTAGACCAAAAAATCATGTCCCTGTGCTTATTCTAAACGGAGGGTGAATCAGCACACGGGTGTCCAAGATAAGCAGGATCTCGCTAACTTATAGAAAACAATGTATTGCACACGTAACACCTGTCGCAAAGGTAAAAGATGTTGCAAACGTAACAGTTGTCGCAAAGGTAACAGCTCTCGCAGAGGTAACAACCGTCGCAAAGACACAAGCTGTCGCAAACATAACAGCTGTTGCCGATAAGGTAAAAAACACTCGCAAACAGCTGTCGCAAGCGTCGCTGTCGTAAACGTAACAAATTTCGCAAACGTCACAGCTGTCGCAAGCGTCGCAGCTGCCATGAACGTAACAGCTATTGCAAACGTTACAGATGTCACAAACATAACATGTCGCAAACGTTACAGATATGGCAAATGTAACCGATGCCGCAAACGTAACGGATGCCGATGCACAAGCGTAACAAGTGCAGCAAACGTTTCACTCCGAGCAATACGGTCCTTCTTGAACTTGCCATGCACACCAACGGCGCAATGGGATTGCTGGTCATTTTGACATGTAGTTGTAAACATGCTTGTTACAATGTACATTGTCGCATTCCATCAATTTGTGGCGTATTGTCGCACGTGTGTGTGTGTGTGTGTGTGTGTGTGTGTGTGTGTGTGTGTGTGTGTGTGTGTGTGTGTGTGTGTGTGTGTGTGTGTGTGTGTGTGTGTGTGTGTGTGTGTGTGTGTGTGTGTGTGTGTGTGTGTGTGTGTGTGTGTGTGTGTGTGTGTGTGTGTGTGTGTGTGTGTGTGTGTGTGTGTGTGTGTGTGTGTGTGTGTGTGTGTGTGTGTGTGTTTGAAAACGTCGTAAGTCCCAAAGAATGGGGTGGGATGCATCTACTATAACTCCCCTACTATTCGTCATGGTTTGTGTCAGATCGTGATTACAGAATTCATGTTGTCAGATCTGTAATTAAATTGTTATTTAAGAGATGAAAAATACCTTCCAGACAGAGAGACAGACAGACAGATAGACAGAGAGAGAAAGAGAGAAAGCCCGAGAGACGGACAGACAGACAGACTGACAGAGACGGAGACAGAGACAGAGAGACAGAAAAACAAAGAGAGAGACAGAGAGAGAGAGAGAGAGAGAGAGAGAGAGAATGAGAGAGAGAGAGAGAGAGAGAGAGAGAGAGAGAGAGAGAGAGAGAGAGAGAGAGAGAGAGAGAGAGAGAGGATGGTCAGGAAGGAAGGGGAGAGAGAGAGAGGGGGGGGGGCAGAGACATAGAGACAGACAGAGAGTTAAAAAAGTGTATGTGCAGAGAAAAAACGAAATACTTCAAGTTTCTCAAAATTAAAGCAAGAAATATTTCAAAGGATTCTGACGACAGTTGATTGGCTGTCCAAGTAAATCACAAGAATCGTCCCACCACCATGTAGAATCGTCCTCCCCTACTTCTCCACTGCATCCCCTCCCCTCCGCCTTGACCACTGTCAGTCTGACCACTGCTTTACCACTGGTCACTTTGACATGACATGACATGTTACTTGACTTGAGGGAACATAGAGCTGAGGGAACATAGAGTTGAGGGAGCATAGAGCTGAGGGAACATAGAGCTGACCCCGCCTGGTCAGTCGACCCTCCTTTTCCTACCAATTACCCCATCCTTCCCCTTCCAGCTCTCTATCTGTTTCTTTTGTTTTTCCTTTTCGACAAAAAGTTATTCACTTGAAATAAAAAAGACAGAATTTACAGAACATAAGCCAGCAAAATGCACAAATCACAATGTAGCTGAATTAAAGTGCACACCAAAGGTATCCATCTACGACATACTTTCAAAGAGAAGACAACAATTACTAGAGAATCAGGTAGAACGGATCATATGTAAAAGGAAATGAGACAAGTGAAGAGGAGAGACAGACAGACAGACAGACAGACAGACAGACAGAGAGAGAGAGAGAGAAGAGGGAGGTGGGGTGGGGAGGGAGACGTTTTCGGCCATCGCAATGACGTTCGATTGATGCCCTCACTGATGAGCTGAACCTTGCACGCACACACTTGCACGCGCGCGCGCGCCGCGCGCGCGCACACACACACACACACATACACATACACACGCGCGCGCGCGCGCACACACACGCACGCACACATACACACACAGGCACGCACGCACGCACGCACGCACGCACGCACGCACACGCACACACACACACACACACACACACACACACACACAGAGAGGGAGAGAGAGGGGGAGATGGCAGAGAGAGAGAGAGAGGGGGGGGGGGGGCAAGAGGGAAGAGAGAGAGAGGGGAGATAAAGAGGGGGCGTTAAGTTTATGTCCAACCAAACCGTAATTTCACACATATGGTAATGTTTGAAATGTCTTATCGAACAGTAATCTTATTTACGTGTATTGATTTTGTTTCTGTTCAAAAGCAATATGAACGTCTAAACCTGACACGGGTGACAGATGTGTCATCACTTCACACTATAGAAATACCACAAGTATATTGATGTACTCTTCAAAGTTATCTCAGATTATAGATAGATGGATAGTATAGAGCTAAATGATAAACAGGTTAAGAAATGAATAAATAAGCAAACAAAAGAACCTTAAGAGAGTGAAACTGTTGGTATAGTTTTCGAAATCGAGAGAAAGCGGATTGGAGTGGGGAAGAAATTGACTTGTGCATGAGGAAATGGGGTGATTGCGCCAATATCTAAACAGTGCAATAGAAATTTCACATGGAACCACAGCAATAAACCTGGGCAAGCAGTAACGTATTGTGTGTTGTATTTATGCCAGCTTCGTTTGAAATATTAAACGAAGAACAACTGGTGAACAATCAGAATTCACTCAAGGCCCCCTCTTTTTGTACACATGGTTAATATGCCCTCTCCTCCTTTCGATGCACGGTAACAAATCGTGCGATTGTGACATTCCGCATTGTCGCACGGATTCAACGGTGTTTTAAAAAAGATATGTAATCGATCAGAAACCATTACCATAACAGGCATTTCTGATTTGAGCACATAATGAAAAAGAAAAAAAACTGACGTTTTGCCCGGTAGGCTGAAACGGAATATTTCTAAGCCGCTGTTGATTCTTGACCTCAAAATTCAAATGTTAGCGCCGCGATAATCGCGTTAGATAACGCTCAATAGTGATCTGCATATTAGTGGTATTGATATTCTCTCACCATAGGGACTAACGGCAAAAAAAACAGTTTATTCTTTTTAGCATAAAATATATCACTACTGCTGGCTGAAGAACATCAGGATCAGATCCTCCCCCCCTCCTCACCATCCCCTCATCCTCTTGTTCCCTCCTCCTTCTCCTCTTTTTTTTCATTTTCTTTTTCTTCCTCGCGTAGCTTTTGCACTAGCGACAGCAGGCAATGGAGAGCGAATTCGCATCCATTTTATTTGTTGAGTTGTTTTATTTCCATTTTTGATCAATTTTTAATTTTTTTCTTCTTTTTTTTTTTTTTTTTTGTCGTCGATAGGGAGAAGGAATTGGCTGATTGGTATAGCAGAGAGCAATCTCTGCGAAACATCAAGTCATATATATATACATATCTTTTGATCTCCCTTGCATCCTTAAATGGATCCTCAAGCATAGGCTCAAAGATTGTCTCTTACATTTTATGCTGTTTGCGTAATGTTTTTAGTTTTCAACAACTTTTTTTCCTCTCACACTTTCGTTTTGTTTTGATTCTACTACCTTTCGCTGGCTGCTTTGCGGGTGCTGCTGTTGGATTCTTTTTCGAACCCTTGGCGGTCGGAACACCACAGAATTATGGACTGTGGTGTGTCTCTATCTGACGCCAAGAGGACAAACATAATCAGTTGAGTTTCCCTTGATGAGTCCGATTCAGCGAGTAGCTCGGAGCTGGGGATACATGTAGATCTTCCTTCGAGAGGGATTGCGATAGTTCCGTCACGCAGCTAGTGAAGGGTTTTTCATATTTATTATATACATTTTCCCATTTACTTCATCGTCAAAAAAAAAAAAAAAAATTTTCCTCTCAATTTCAAATCTTTGCCCAGTCATTACTGTAATGATGGAAGAATTGTTAACCTGCACTTGTTTTCCCCACTACTTAATTGTTCAGCATTATATATATATATATATATGTTTGTGTGTGTGTGATCATAACGAAAGTGACAGGGAATTGGCTGACTGTTAAAGCAGAGCGTTCTCTGCGCGAACACACAAAATCGTTTTTTTCACATGTGTGTGTACTTGGGATAGGGGTTGAGGGTTGAGATTTTCAGTAACGTTGCAACTGTTTCATTCCTACTGTTTACAGGCTATATAGCCAGGGTGACTAGGATCGTATCGTATGAAAGGGTGAAAACGATGGCTCAGATTCTCAAACACCCTTCACATGGTATAGTTTCGTTTCACAGGAATAATCACAAATGTCTGTTTGCTGTTTTAAGATTTAATAAACGGATCCTTGATTTTGTCTGTGTTAGTATGTGTGCGGAAGGGTGAGGGGGGGGGGGGGGGGGGGGGGGGGGGAACGATGGCGCATGCCCATTTGTCTGGGGTGCCCGGGTTCGTATAAATGTATTCCTGAACGCTACGTCTCTCCAAAGCCGGTGTTTTGCCAATATTTCAAGATTTTAAAAAAATGAAACTCTCTCTCTCTGTATAAGAGAGAGAGACAGACAGACAGCGACGACAAAACAGAGAGAGAAACAAGACAGACAGACATGCACAGACAGAGGTAACGGGAAATATGTGCATAATGATAGATATCGCTCTTTTGACTTCCTTTATTCCAACAGTTTTAGTGCCGGGTGACACAGACATTTTCTTTCGTCAGTTTTAAAATCGCATGTGGACAGATTTTTCAGCGAAAGGTTCTGTCACTAATGCAAGAAGAACCAGACGGTGTTCCTCAGAAAAAGTGTTAGGATTTGCGCCTAGGGCTACATTGTAAATTGTCTCGTGATGGGTTTTAAATGAGCTTCTGCGTGGCCTACACGCATACGACCAGATGCCCACTCCCACCCACCCACCACACTCTCTCTCACTCTCTCTCTCTCTCTCTCTCTCTCTCTCTCTCTCTCTCTCACACACACACACACACACACGCACACACGCACGCACGCACGCACGCACACACAGAAACACACACACAGACGCACGCACGCACACACCTACGCACGCAGTATGCACGCACACACCTACGCAAGCAGAGGGGGGGGGGGGGGGAGACACAAGGTTCTACCCACAGAGAGAGAAAGACACCCGGGAGGGGACGCACAGAGGTTGGACCCACCACCAGAGACACACAGGATTGAAAGAGGGCTATTTAGGGCAGGAGGGAGACGAGAGGGAGAGAACCTCTAGGGAGAGGGGGGGGGGGGGGGGACAAGGTTCTATAATTCCAGTTTCTATAATTAGGAGGATGATTTATGGGGGCTTTCTCTGCACGTCCAGTCATGCTTGGCCAACTGTGTAAGATCAGATGGCATGTATGTTTCGGCGAACTTTTTTCTTTGTGTCTGTTTTTAATGTTTGCATAGTATGCCCTCTCTGTCTATCTCTCTGCCTGTCCGTCTCTGTGCCTGCCCCCCCCCCCCCCCTCTCTCTCTCTCTCTCTCTCTCTCGCTCTGAAGTTGAACCGTTTTCACTTGTGATTAACTTTTTTCTTCATTTTGACGCTTTTTATGTATTATATTTACTGTAAAGCGCATAGACCTTATACTTAGCCTAATGTTTCTATTACGTTAGAAATAGATTATTGTTGATGTGAGGATTATTATCAGTAGTGTAGTAGTAGTAGTAGTAGTAGTTGTTGTTGTTGTTGTTGTTGTAGTTTTTATATCAATTTCAGATGATCTATCGATATGATTGTCTGTGATTCCCAAATGAACGATGTGCGAATATTTAAAATACATGAATCAAATGAAATAATATTATATTACAGAACAAAAAAAATTCAGATCACCGTCGTCATTCTTCGACGGTTCCTCTAAACTGAAAGACGTTGTAAACGAATAGAAATAGCTTTTTAACAAACTTCTTCAGAAGAGACAGAGAGACGAACAGGTGCACTTGACCACGGAGGGGATGGGGGGGGGGGGGGGGTAGCTGAAGGGGAGACCAGGGGAGGCGGAAAGGAAGAGAAGGGAGAGTGAGCATGTACATTGACTAAAATGTGACAGCCGTCTGTGAGAAATAATGAGAAAACAAACACCTAAAGACGACCTTTGACCAGCATGAAAGAAAGCTCTCGCTCGCATAAATGGCAAACCGGTCAACTGTGAAAGATCATGGGCACACCTGCTGTTTTCAGCTTGGCGACAAATCTTCAGGCAACCCGGTGAGTCCACTTTAGAGAGTGTAGGAAAGACAGAAGCTTGGTAAGGCCGTTAAGAGAAAAAAGAATACACAGCTTTGAAAACAGAGGTGACCGAATCAGATAAGAAAGTGCTGACAACTTTGTTTCGTAGCTTTGGAGAGAGAGAGAGAGAGAGAGAGAGAGAGAGAGAGAAGAGAGGAGAGGGGAGAGAGAGAGAGAGAGAGAATCGGACGGGGCACCCGGAAGTACAGGCAGACAGGCAGGCAGATATACAGACAGGCAGATAGACAGATAAACTGACGGACAGACGGCTAGACAAACAGACGGACAGGAGGGGAGAACAAGCGTTACCAGATCCCCCCACCGCCCCACCCCACCCCAACCTCTCCCCGATTCTTATCAATTGATCGTACCATGCATATCATTCGTTGTTCT
>JADBJO010000240.1:207500-215000 GCA_016801955.1 Conus betulinus | reverse complement strand
CGTGCGTGCGTGCGTGCGTGCGTGTATGTGTGTTGATGGAGGATATTGTGGGCTGGTGTTGTGGTGGTGTGTAGGTACATGTTACTTTTGGATGTTAAGGCCATGAGGATGCAGGGTTCCAAGTCTGGCAGTAAGATGTTGATATTGATGCTTCAGAATTGTTAAAAAAAATGGAACAGAAAGGAACAAGTAAAGGAAAAAGTCCACAAGTTTTCGTTTGTTGCTCCAGTTGTCATGTAACTTTGACAAATATCATTTTATGTAAATTGAAACCTCTCTCTCTCTCTCTCTCTCTCTCTCTCTCTCTCTCTCTCTCTCTCTCTCTCTCTCTCTCTCTCTCTCTCTCTCTCTCAGAGTACATGTCGAGCTTCACAAATCATTTGTGAAAATCAAACAAGTGAAACCACATGAAAGAAACACCTTAAAGAGCCTCAGATGTCTGTATTTGCATGATTTAACTGAGAGTTAATTATCTGCGTAAATTAAGCAGGTGGAGCCACATCAAAGTAGCAAATGAAACAGCCTGACTTGTCTGTAAACAATGTGATTTGACCCGGACATGCACTGACCGCCAAGAGGCTGAGATGGAGTTGATAGCTTAGGATAGTTATGGTATTTCCCCTCTCCATACTCACACTTTCTTCATCACAAACACCAGTCCAAAAGCCTTTGTCTGTTTCGGAAGACATCTGAAAAGACATCAAAGAGTTCCTCCCACATCTTTGAGAGTGAACTGGGAGTCCAGTTACTTCCCCATCCCCCCCCCTTCTCTCCCACCACCCCCCCCCCCCCCCCACCCCTACACCCCCGTTTTTTTTTTTCTTTCTTTTTTTTTTTGATTTGCCATTTCAGGGCGAATTGACATTAATGTAGGAAATACTACACTGTGCCATTTATTCCCCGCCAGTTCGAGCTTTCGATTTCCGCATGGCATGAATAAAGGAAATATCTGTGCCTGAGCTGTTCTGTTCGAGACATGAAAGATTGTCATGCTTCCTATGGGAGACTATAGCTCTAGTCCTGCTTGTCTGCTGCGAAAACGGTATCATCTTTAATTGATCCGTACCTCTGACAGTGTTTGTGTGATTGTGTGGAATTTTCGTTGAACAGACTGTGGTTCTGGCACTGTGTGAGTGTTTGTGAAGAAGGCATTTTCTTTAACAGACTGTTGCTCTGACAGTCTGCTGACTGTGGAGACTGTATCTGCTGGAACAAAATGTAGCTGTGACCCTTTCTGACTGTAAAGATACCATATTGTCTTTGAGAGTGTTGCTCTGGCACCATTTGCTTGATTGTGATGGAAGTATCTTTCTTGACAGAGAAGACTGAGAAAATGACAATTTGCAATTGTGCCCTGATGAAGGGTAAATGTCACCCTGTACACTGACAAGACCAGAAAAAAAATCACTTCAAGAAAAGAGAAATGGTGACATCATAAAAGTGTGAATTAAAATGTCCTCTCTCTGGGACATTGACAAAAAACATGACAATATTGTACAGGCGACATACCAAGCAAACCTTTCTCGCACATACTGGCATTCAGAGGATGAATACAACCACTCAGTGTAAAACATGTACAAAGAGTTCATTACCTATACAACTAGAAGAGCACTTAGCAGAGCACAGTCCTCCCAGTCCAATGGACCCTGAACCTGCTCCAAGGATTCGCACCAGGGACATCTTGCCCCCCCCCCCCCCCCCCCCCCCAACACACACACACACACATACATACACTTTGCTCTTTGCTATGTTGCCCTTTCCTGCCTTGCCCTTTCCTATTTCTCCCTTTCCGAGTTTTCCTTTATCATCAACCAGATATTTATGAATACAGGTATTTGCAGTATTCATGTTTTATTTCTTTAACTTTGTAATTTTGGCATAATTACGATGATTGAGACACCAACACACACACACACACACACACACACACACACACACACACACACACACACACACACACACACATACACACACACACACACACACACACACACACACACACACACACACACACACACACACACACACACACACACAATCACGCACGCACGGGCGCCCATGCACACACACACACACACACACACACACACGCGCGCGCGCGCGCGCGCGCGCGCGCGCGCTTGCGCTTGCGCGCGCACGCACGCACACTCACACACACACATACACACACGCCCGCGCGCACGCACGCACGAACACACGCACACACACACACACGCGCGCGCGCGCGCGCGCATGCACGCATGTGAGCACACACACACACTTTTCATACTGGCACGCACGCACGCGTGCGCACGCGCACGCGCACACAAACACACACACACACACACACGCGCGCGCGCGCGCGCGCACGCACGCACGCACGCGCACACACACACACACACACACACACACACACACACACACACACACACACAACTATGATTTGAGGGAGGAGCAGGATGTCCCTGATGCGAATCCTTGGAGCAGACTCAGGATCCATTGGACTGGAAGGACTTTGCTCTCCTAAGTGCCCTTCTAGTTGTATGGAATTGATGGTAAGATGCTAAAAATCGCTTCGTTGACTATTGCTGATACACTCACTCACGTTTTTAATTTTCGTATTGATAAAAGCCACTTTCCCTTAAAATCTAAACAGGCGAAAGTTATACCTTTATATAAAAAGGTGATCCCACTGATCTCTCAAACTACAGACCTATTTCAATATTATGCCATTTGTCTAAACCACTCGAAAAAACGTGTTCACACACACCTGTATTCTCATCTTAAATATGAAGACCTGATTCATGAAAATCAACAGGTTTTCGAGAAAATCACTCTCGTCACACTGCTCTTGTACAACTTATCGTTAGATGTCTTACGAATATTAACAATAATGACCTTACTGGAATTCTTTTTGTAGATTTTGCAAAAGCGTTTGACGTTATAAAGCACTCCCTTCTAATAAAAGAAAAAGCTTACGTGTTACAAAAATTCTTTACCTCGTTTCTCACTGATCGTCAACAGCTTGTTAAAATAACTCCAAAAGGTCAAAGTTACTCCCTTTAAAATCTGGTGTCCCTCAGGGGTCAGTTCTGGAGCCGCTAGTCTTTTCTATTTATATAAATGACTTACCATTGTTTATAGAATGTTGTTGTGAAATGTATGCTGATGATACCTCATTACAATCTCAAAGTAGTAAACCTACTGAACTGGTAAGTAACTGCAAAAAAATATCAACAAGCTAATTACATGGACAGAAACGAATCATATGTCCCTCAGTGCCAGTAAAACCAAATGCATGTATGTCACAACACGTTGAAAATGACAGAAAATAAAATCCTCCTCATTCGCGCTATTACGTGCCCAAGGACAAAATATTCAAGAGTTTTCATCGCATAAAGTTTTAGGTGTTATCATTGACAACGATTTCTCTTGGTCTTACCAAAGAGCGGATCTTGGAAAACGTATTTCTAAGAGAATATATCAACTTTTCAAGAAAAAAAAATGTTTTTCCAAATCTTCATTCCAGAAAGATATTCTTTCATGCGCACATGCTTTCTCTTGGGATAATGCTAGTGAAACTAATCTGAAGCTAGTTAGTCGTGTGCATAAAAGGGCCGTTAAATTAACTGACAAAGAGTGAATACAAAACTTTAAGTATTCTTTCATTTAAAGACAGACTCTACTTCAGCAAATGCGTGCGCATATACAATGTAATGAATGGATCAGCCCCGAAGAAAATCATTGAAAGGTTTGACTTCAATAGTTACAGACATGCACATAAACTGTCTCTTCCCAGACCTCGAAGCGATCTTTGTAAATCGTTTTCTGTATTCTGGAGGGACCACATGGAATAATTTGCCTTCCTCAATAACATCGTGTCCATGAAAAAGCTGATAGCTGATAGTAACTTTGCGCACCAGTTAAGTCATTTCCATCAATAGGACCCCCCTTCTCTCTCTCTCTCTCTCTCTCTCTCTCTCTCTCTCTCTCTCTCTCTCTCTCTCTCTCTCTCTCTCTCTCTCTCTCTCTCTCTCTCTCTCTCTCTCTCCTCTATCTCCCCTCTCTCTCTGTGCTTGATCTTGCTGTTCCAACAAAAATTTCATTACTGTTCTATATTTCATAGGAGAGTTATGTATTTGCATGATAGGAATTGTGTGCTTTTAAAAATGTTTTTGAGCTTGTGGTTATATGTTGTATTAGTTTCTTTCTTGTTTATGAGAGCAAGATGTAAAAAAAAAAAGCTAGAACGCTTATTCTTTACCCTCTATAAAGATTATTTTTACTTGACGACAAATTTTCAATATTCATTCGCTCTCTGAGTTTAATGGATATATCATTGGTGATGCCCTCAATCTTTCTCTTCTTACGATTTGTAAAAATTAAGCAACCATTTTTTTTTTGCAACAAGGCAGTTTTAAAAAAAACTACTATTGAAGTTTTGTGTGCTACAATATGAAACATAACAAAAGGGAAAGGGACAATCATGTTTCTGTGCGATATAATAAAACACTTATGTACATTGAAACCATTGTAGGCTAGAAAGAAAAATCAGCTCAAGAAATGAGCAGACAGACACCATGGGAAGGGCGGGGCGAGGGGATGGGAGGCAGGGAAGAAGAAGAGGGGAAGGGGGAAGGGGGAAAGTGAACTGTAACTTATGAAATGAAGTGGACAAACAAAAAGAGTATAAGAGAGAGAGAGCAAAACGGGGGGGAAAAAAAGCTAAACGGAATCTGTCCGCATGCCTCCGCACCACACTTAATGGGTTCCGCGTTGGACATTCCAACAGGTCTTGTTCACACAGATTCAGCGCTTTTTGCTGAATGCGTCCTTTCGCCATACTGGAATCCTATCTGCATCATGAATCTGCGCCAAACATTGAAGAGGATCTTGTTCGGGCCTCGTTTTCCTTCTTCCTTTTAAAACTACGTTTTTGTGAGAATCGGGTCAGTAGTTTGTGTGTTAACTTGAAAACAGACAGAGAAACTAACTGACGGGAGTGGAAACTTAACCTCCTTTGCAGCAGGTAGTTAGGCAGTAGTATGTCATTACAGAGTGAAGAATGTTCTGAGATGTTCCACAAGATGTAATTTTGGAAGCTTCGTTTTTCCAGTTCTTTCATTCTTGTTGTGAAAGTCATGGCCGGCCTTTCCATTTGTCCTTCAGGTTGATCCCTGTCTTTTTTGCCGCTAATGTCATCAAATTCATTACTGATGCTACTTTGCTTGTAGTTGCTTGCATTTCGTGTAGTATTTCCTGTAGTGCCATATCATCCTTTCTGGCCCACATCCTGCTTCCTGGTTTCAGTGTAACTGTCGGATTCCGCACTACCACACTCATGACATGCTGCTGACGTCGGAGGTGTGTCTTATTTGGCTGTTCGTTCTGTTGGTGAAGAATTTTGATATTGTGATGGTCGTACCGCATAGATGGTTTCGAACCCACCATTGTAGAAGTTACTTAAACCAAAGAAGGTACACTGCTACTGTCACTGAAGGAAATCCCAGTTAAATACAACTTATCCAACAATAATCCGTTGACAAAAACACGAACACAGTTTCCTCAGAACTAACGCTAACAACATAATCCACAGTTGCACGCAGGAACACAGAGCATCAACTTTCTGTAGAATTTGTGGTTCAGATGCCCACACGCAAAAGGTACTGTAACACCCCTCTCTTGATACAAAGTTCGAATTGGTTCATCCTGCGTAACAACACGTTGAATGCTTTCATAATAACAAATTATCACTAAACTCGTTGCAACCATCAAAAACGAAAATTCAGTGCATCTGTTACAAAAGCAACTACAACTTTCTTGAAAAAGAGGAAGAAAATCATACGTTTGTATTTTAACCTTCGATATTTACTGGTACATGATTCTGGTTTAAAAGTGTTCTCTCCTCCTCTCCCCCTGGTGGGATTTCCATGGTGTGGTTCAAAAAATAACATAATTATTTGGAATATTTCTCTCTCTCTCTCTCTCTCTCTCTCTCTCTCTCTCTCTGTCTCTCTCTCCTCTCTCTCTCTCTCTCTCTCTCTCTCTCTCTCTCTCTCTCTCTCGTCTCTGTCTCTCTCTCTCTCTCTCTCTCTCTCTCTCTCTCTCTCTCTCTCTCTCTCTCTCTCGTGGGAATGTTGCAGAAATGTATAAATCAGAGCTGGACCATTTATATGAGAGGCAGGGGTGTGGGGGTGGGGGTAAAAATGGTGTTTCGTGGATCCTCTCCCAATGGTAGTACAGGAGGCAACGTGCAAAAAGTATCATCACAAGCGACTTCAGCGCTCCCTTCCCCCTCCCCTTTACCTCTTCTATTCAATGAACAAACTACGCTTTCAAGGTTTAACGAATTCGCACATTTTCACCACTGATGACTTTTTTTTTTCGATGACGATATATAAGATATCTAGACTGCGTTCTTTATCAACTCTTTGTGGGTGAAAAACAACTAAACCATTGGCTTCACGTTGTTGCACATACACAGCCGTCCATTTGACTGTAATTAAATGAGTTTCTTATGTTTCTGTTCAGTCTATTTTTTCCTCTTCCTGTCATGTTCATATTTTTGTCCATACAATGACGATCCTGTTTTTGAATAGAGGCTAGGTCAATAGGTTCACGAGGATTCGGCCACCTCTCTCTCTCTCTCTCTCTCTCTCTCTCTCTCTCTCTCTCTCTCTCTCTCTCCTCTTCTCACTCACAACTGGGCCAGTTTGTGTCATTTTCCATTGGAGAAGAAAAGCAAAGAGTGGAGAAAACACTGGGAATCAATTCCATGGCTTGCAGAGGAAAGAACAGATATGGTCTCTTGAAAATGTGTGCGTGCGTGAGTGCATGTGTGTGTGTGTGTGTGTGTGTGTGTGTGTGTGTGTGTGTGTGTGTGTGTGTGTGTGTGTGTGTGTGTGTTATCGGTATTTGTTTATTTTTGCTTTTGTATGCTGATGACACTGTTTTGCTTGCTACCTCATGTAATGCTTTGCAAAAAGCTCTTACTGCGTTTAAAGAGTATTGTACTGGATGGAAACTAACTGTTAATGTACAGAAAACTAAAGCTGTGATATTCAATGGACGTAAGAATAATAAACACGTTTAAATTTGGTAACGAAGTCATTGAAATAGTAGATAGTTTCAAATATTTGGGAATCTGTTTTAGTAGATCTGGTAAATTTCATAAATGTAAAAAACATAGGCATGATCAAGCACAAAGTGCAATGTTTTCATCACTCCAAGTCGCTCGAAATCAAAAATTACCCGTGAATATTGTTTTAGATCTATTTGAAAAGATGATTGTACCTGTGCTATTATATGGCTGTGAAATATGGGGTTATGAAGATATAAAAATCATAGAAAGCTTGCAGCTTAAGTTCTTAAAGCATTTACTCCACCTTAATCGCAGTACCATGACAGAGTTATATGGGGAACTTGGGATTTATCCGTTGTCTGTGCAAATTAAAACCCGAATGATCCGATTCTGGATCTCACTAGCAACTCAAACGGATAAATATTCGAGTAAAATATATT
>JADBJO010000240.1:192500-195000 GCA_016801955.1 Conus betulinus | reverse complement strand
TGGTTCCAGTCCTCTCCATTGAGTCCATAGCTAACTCAACTGTTGGTGGGAGATGGTCAGAGCCAGCTCTACTCATAATCGAATCCACGACTTTCCGGCCTAGAACGCACAACGCTTAATACTTAATACTAAAGCTGAAGATGTGAGTTTAACGTCCTATTGGCCTGAGGCCCTTAAGGACATGGTGTTCCAGATCGAAGTCTAGTTTTGGTGGCAGGATGTCTGGTAGATGGCAGGAGTCTTGGGCTTGTTTCTGGCCGGGGATTGTCCTGCCTTGTTCTGGCTTACCTCTCAAACTGGAGTCCGCGTCCTCTTCTTTTTCCTGCTGAACTGGTGTCCAACTCTTGATTCTGGTTCCTAATGAACTGATGTTCACATTGTGGTGTTGATCAGCCGATTATGGACGTCGGTACCCTTCGCCTCTTTTCCCCACAAGGGCCTGTTTTCACGACCTTCTTCAAGCTCGGGTGGCAATGGTCCTGTGAGTCTGCCTCCACCAGGGAGCAGGACGGATGTGGCTTGAGCGCTGCACGATTTCCTTTTAATACCCTGATTGTCTACGGCTTAGAGTGAAATTTTTTCAGCCAAACTTCAAGAGGAGTGCCATCTTGCCCACTGAAAAACATGTTTTGCTAGGCCATTATATCGCAGTCAGGCAGCGCTCTATATTGCTCTCTGCCCCACGCGAACCAAACTGTAGCAATCAGCATCTCTCATAAGCCAAAACGATATTCCGTGAGACTTCGCTGGACAAGCCCCCCCCCCCCCCCCCCCCCCACACACACACACACACACACACACACACACACTCCACCTGCTTCTTTCTTCTTCTCCTTCCGACTCCCTCTGCCCCAGCCTACCCCTTTCCCCTCCACATTCCTCATTTGTTCCCTCACCCGACCCCTGCTATCACTTTTCAGCTGTCACTTGTTATCAGCATCCTATGATGTCGTTGTCTCTGTGGCGATCATGTGACCCATCAGAGGCGGGTTCGTTGAGCCCGGTTTTAGCTTGCTACTCGGCAGCGTGAGTCTCAAGTTTTAAAAGAAATGTGTGCTTTTCACATTAAACTTGCAATTCACTCCGTGTGTGTGTGTGTGTGTGTATGCGTGCGTGCGTGCGTGCGTGCGTGCGTGCGTGCGTGCGTGCGTGCGTGCGTGCTGCGTGCGTGCGTGCGTGTGTGTGTATTTTTCATTAATGTGTGTGTGTGTGTGTGTGTGTGTGTGTGTGTGTGTGTGTGTGCGTGTGCGTGCACGTATACATTTGTGTGTATAATACTTCCTGTATACAGTGTATCATTGTTATTTTTATTATTATTATTATTATTATTATTATTGCCTCTGTGTGTTGTTATTATGTCCTTGTTGTTTTTTATAACTATTACTCTATTATTATTATTATTATTATCATTATCATTATTGTTAATGTTGTTGTTGTGATGATTTAAAAAGCGAAAACCCCAGCACGAAGGTCTTAAAGCTCCACTGCCACCCCATCTCTCTCCTGTCATCTCTCCTCCACCCCCACCCCTCCCACCGCCACCCCATCTCTCTCTCTCTCATCTCTCCCCACCCCCACCCCCACCCCTCCCACCACACCCCATCTCTCTCTCCTCATCTCTCCTCCTCCACCCCCACCCCTCCCACCGCCACCCCATCTCTCTCCTCTCATCTCTCCCCATCTCTCCCCACCCACCCCCCACCCCTTCCACCGCCACCCCATCTCTCTCCTCATCTCATCTCTCCCCACCCCCCACCCCCACCCCTTCCACCGCCACCCCCATCTCTCTCCTCTCCTCTCCCCACCCACCCCCACCCCTTTCCCCCGCCACCCCATCTCTCTCCTCTCATCTCTCCTCCACCCCCACCCCTCCCACCGCCACCCCATCTCTCTCCTCTCATCTCTCCCCACCCACCCCCACCCCTTCCACCGCCACCCCATCTCTCTCCTCTCATCTCTCCTCCACCCCCACCCCTCCCCACCGCCACCCACCCATCTCTCTCCTCTCATCTCTCCCCCCCCACCCCCCACCCCTTCCACCGCCACCCCATCCCTCTCTCCTCTCATCTCTCCCCACCCCCCACCCCTCCCACCGCTAACCTATCTCTCTCCTCTCATCTCTTCCCCACCCACCCCCCACCACCACACTCCTTCCCTCAGAAGGGAAAAAAAAGGTAAGTAATAAATATTCTCTACAGGAATGTAAGCCAGATCCTGAGAGGTTGGATTGCCTTTGGGGGAGACACTCGGCAGAAAGTCACAGCTTTGTCAAATAATGTTCGCATTATTTCATTATTTCAGTTTATTTCTCTACATGTTGTCTATCCTCCCCCTCCTCCTAGCCACTTCCCTTCCCCCAACATCCTTCATCCCTTGCCGATAGTTTATTTCTTTATTTTCTTTGTTGCCATTTTTTTTTTTTCCCCTCAAACTCTTTTCTTCTTCATCTGATTCTTTGAAGGACCGGCCCTGGTAACAGTGCAGACTGAAAGAAGTCTAG
>JADBJO010000240.1:182500-185000 GCA_016801955.1 Conus betulinus | reverse complement strand
TTTATAAATTGAATGATTATATATATATATATATATATATATATATATATATATATGTATGTATACATGTGTGTGTGTGTGTGTGTGTGTGTGTGTGTGTGTGTGTGTGTGTGTGTGTGTGTGTGTGTGTGTGTGTGTGTGTGTGTGTGTGTTACGTTGAATGCCTTGGGAAAGATTCAAACAACAAACAAAAAAAGACGAGTGGCGGAACAGGGGGATGAAAAGACGATGCGAACGAAAAAGAATAGATAAAAGATATCAAACCCTTCACTAGCAGCGAATAGAAACCATCGTAATCCATCCTGAAGACAGAAACATTCACATTGCCTGCTCCAAGACCTTTCGTCTGCTGGACTGGACTCATCAGGGAAGAAGTCATGCCCGTTGGAACCTCCTCCTGCCTCAAACTCGTTGAGTCAGAGTCAATAGTTGTTGATGGCACTGAATTGCCTTTCAATCACTCTGTTAAATACCTTGGTGTTACCATTGATCAGTGTCTGACCATGCAGAATCAAATATCTGTAGTCTGTCGCTCATCTTTTTTAGAGCTGAGACGTATTGCTTCCATCCGACGCTTTATATCCAGGGAAGTAGCTGTCAGGCTAGTCTGTGCCACGGTGATGTCAAGACTGGACTACTGCAACTCTGTTTATGCTGGGCTTCCCGCAGAACAGATTGCTCGGCTGCAGAGAGTCCAAAATGGCGCTGCACGACTAGTTTTGAAGAGGAGGAGGTATGAGCACATCACTCCCATGCTGATGGAACTGCACTGGCTTCCCATACAGTATCGGTGGCAAATTCAAACTGGCAGTTCTTGCTTTCCGCCACTTCAATGAATCTCTTCCTCACTATCTCTCTTCTTCTCTCTCTTCACTTACCAAAGCTCTCGTACCCTCGCTCTTCTTCACAAAAACTTTTGAAAATCCTAAGCGTTCTCTGAAATCTGTTGGCGAAAGAGCCTTCAGTTTTTAGAGCACCTTCTATTTGGAACTCCCTCCCTGAAGACCTTCGTAATCAGCCTACTCTTTTCTTCTTTTAAATCTGAGCTCAAAACTTATCTCTTCAAAAAAGCGTATTCTCTTCTGTTCTGTAGATGACTAGGTCTTTCCTAAATTCCTCCACAACTAGTCCAGTGAGGCAGTTTATGCATGTAAGTGCGTTTGCCATTGTGTATTTTCTTTTTGCTGTGTGCATGAACATTGTATGAATAAGTGCAAATGGTGGATGTAAGCGCATTGAGTTGTATAACAAGAAATGCGCTATATAAGTATTATACATTATTATTATTATTATTATCAGGGAGGCAAGGATGACTGGGTCTGAGCTCCCTAGGCATGAAATGGAGATGTACCACAAGTCTGTGGTGTTCTCACCACCATGGTTCCAGAACAGAGAATCCAGAACAGAATCCAACAGCACCTCAAAGCTGCCGCGAAGGGTGGCAAAGTAAAACAAAGAAAAACGTGTGGTAAGGAAACAAGCTGCTGAAAATCCAAGATCATTATGTAAACTGTGTAAAATGTAGGGGAAATCTTTGAGCCTATGCTTGAAGATCCACTTAAGGATGCAAAGGAGGTCAAAAGGGTGTCCAGCGGTCAAAGTGGTCAGCTCTGCTGTTGATATACCCAAGCATTGACAGCAGCTACAAATTGTGCAGAACAGCCTTTACTTGGATCTCCTGAGAGATGCAGTCTCCCACTTATTGACCAAATGATATTATGTTAAAACAATGTAGTAGTGGGGGAAAACAAGTGCAGGCTAACAATTCCTCCTGTATTCTCTTAAGGATCTGGCAAAGATAAAAGAGAAACAAAATGAGGGATGGAGGAACGGGGAAAGAAAGAAAGTGTGAACGAAAATCAGGGAAATACATCAAAGATATGAAACCCTTCACTAGCAGCATAAGGGAGCCATTCGTAATCCATCCTGAAGACAGAATAATTCATATCGCCTGCTCCGAGGCCTTTGGTCCACTGGACTGAACTCATCAAGGAAGACGTCTGATTGTGTCTGTACTCCTCTTATCATCAATCAACAAATACCACAGTCTATAATTCTGGGGCGTTATCATCATCAAGGGTTCAAAACCAGAAACCAGCAACACCCCAGTGCAGCCAGCGAAGGGTAAAAGGTAAAAGACAAAGAAAGTGTGGTAAGGTAACAAGCTGCTGAAAAACTAGAATCATTATGTAAACTGTATAAAATGTGAGGGGAAGTTAACGATAGACAAGAAATTTCTCTAGATGTTAACATCAGGCGTTTACTTTGCATGATGTAGACATTAGGAAAAGGTGGTGTGTGTGTGTGTGTGTGTGTGTGTGTGTGTGTGTGTGTGTGTGTGTGTGTGTGTGTGTGTGTGTGTGTGTGTGTGTGTGTGTGTGAAGTCAAGTCAAAATTATCTTTATTGAGGGTTAAAAAGTAAGCTTTACCTTTTTTTTTTTTTCATCCTGCCCTCACGGATGTGTGTGTGTGTGTGTGTGTGTGTGTGTGTGTGTGTGTG
>JADBJO010000240.1:160000-177500 GCA_016801955.1 Conus betulinus | reverse complement strand
GAGAGAGAGAGAGAGAGAGAGAGAGAGAGAGAGAGAGAGCAGACAGAGAGAGACAGACAGGTTGGAATTCAGTTCACTTCACTTCAGTGGTTATTTCAACGTTTGTTCATCATCGATGATATTAGACGAGCCAAATTGCAATCGCACGGATACGTGTGTGCGTGTGTGTGTGTGTGTGTGTGTGTGTGTGTGTGTGTGTGTGTGTGTGTGTGTGTGTGTGTGTGTGTGTGTGTGTGTGTGTGTGTGTGTGTGTGTGTGTGTGTGTGTGGTGTGTGTGTGTGTGTGTGTGTGTGAGTGTGTGTGTGTGTGTGTGTGTGTGTGGTGTGTGTGTGTGTGTGTGTGTGTGTGTGTGTGTGAGGTGTGAGAGAGAGAGAGAGAGAGAGAGAGAGAGAGAGAGAGAGAGAGAGAGAGAGAGAGAGTAAACTCGCGTGTGTTACTGAGATGCGACCAGAAGGAAAGTGGTGGCGAGGAAGACGGGAGGGGTGTAGAGAGCAGTGAAGGTGGGTGCAGCTTCAGCCTTGACCACAGAATCATAAAATAATACTTAAAGTTAAAACGTTTTACTCGTGCTGATCTCAGGTGGAGCCCAGAATTATTCCACGTTTCTGATGGATTTCCCCTCGCAAGCAGAGGGAAATCGAAGAGAGCAGCTGAAAATTTCCCCGGGTCAACGGGAAGAAGACAATTAACTGACAGAAATCCATCACCCATCACCTCTCCCCTCCATCCTTCCGCCTTCCACCTTCCCCAACATCAATCGACTGCCCGGGGAAAAAGAGGAGAGTGGGTGGAGAGAAAGGAGGAGAAGGGATGGGGAAAGAGAGAGAGAGAGGAGAGAGAGAGAGAGGGAGGGAGGAGAGGGAGGGAGACAGACAGACAGAGATAGACAGACAGACAGACAGACTGACAGATACACAGACAGAGTGCACAAGCCTGAGTGTGTTGCGAACGACATCCACCATCACAGAAGGGTACAAAATGTTGAACCACACGAACTTAAAATCAAATTCATTGAAAATCAGACAAAAATGATAAGGTCGTCACTTTATATTAGAATCGGTGACCACAAAAAAAAAATCCGAAATTTGTTAAATGTCAGTCAAGATTTCTAATATTTCATGAACACTCCTGATTGTTGCCGGGTCAATGCTGGTCAAGTCGTGAAGGTAATGAGAACACGAGTACCCGAATCATGCAGGAAAGCACCGAGTGGATGGCAGACTTCTCAGCTACCAATCATAATGAAGATAACAAACTTTGATGAATCAGGTAGCCTGCCACACACACACACACACACACACACACACACACACACACACACACACACACACACACACACACACACACACACACACACACACACACACACGCACACACACCACACAGAGAGATATAGAGAGAGAGAGAGATGGATGGATGGACGGACGGACGGAGGGACGGACGGACAGACAGACGGACACATACATGCACACATACATACATGCATACACACATACATTCATACATATATGCATACATACATAGATTTACCAGGCAAACGCCCCCTTCCTCTTCCAGACAAATAAGACAAATGCCCACTTTATCTTCCAGACAAACAAGACAAATGTCTACTTCCTCTTCCAGACAAATAAGACAAATGTCTACTTCCTCTTCCAGACAAACAAGACAAATGTCTACTTCCTCTTCAGACAAAACAAGACAATTGCCCCCCTCGTCTTCCAGACAAAGAAGACAGATGCCCACTTTATCTTCCAGACAAAGAAGACAGATGCCCACTTTATCTTCCAGACAAAACAAGACATGCCCACTTTATCTTCCAGACAAACAAGACAGATGCCCGCTTTATCTTCCAGACAAAGAAGACAGATGCCCACTTTATCTTCCAGACAAAGAAGACAGATGCC
Source organism: Conus betulinus (assembly GCA_016801955.1). NCBI lineage: Eukaryota > Metazoa > Mollusca > Gastropoda > Neogastropoda > Conidae > Conus > Conus betulinus. Next base: position 175,596 of record JADBJO010000240.1, on the reverse strand, counting down.
CACTTTATCTTCCAGACAAAGAAGACAGATGCCCACTTTATCTTCCAGACAAAGAAGACAGATGCCACTTCTCTCTTCCAGACAAACAAGACAGATGCCCCGCTTTATCTTCCAGACAAACAAGATAGATGTCCCCTTCCTCTTCTAGACAAACAAGACATGTCTACTTCCTCTTCCAGACAAATAAGACAGATGTCCACTTTACTTCCAGACAAACTAGACAAATGTCGTTCTATAACAAACTTCCATGAATCAGGTAGCCTGCCATACACACACACACACACACACACACACACACACACACACACACACACACACACACACACACACACTCATTCTTCTTCTAGAACGATCAGGGGCAATCTACGAGATCCAGTGTGGAGATTGCGACCAGACATACGCTGGAGAAACCGAAAGAAAATTGAAACTCCGCATCAAAGAACACAAGAGAGAATCATCACCAGTCGGAGAACACTTGAACATCAGCGGACATGAGTTCTCCCGGGACAATGTCAGCGTGCTGGACCAGGAACCTAAATGGTTCCAAAGAGGAGTAAAGGAGGCCATCTACATCGCGGCCACGTCCCCTTCCCTCAACCGAGACCGGGGGACGACATAACTTTCCAGCAGCCTACACTTCCCTTGTTCGGTCACGTGACTTGAGTTCATCTCGAGATCGTGAGCACCGAACCCAACTCACTCAGCGAGACATTCGGCGCTGACGAAGGCCTCTGGATGGAGGCCGAAAGCTTTGCTTCGGCTAAACTTTCCTGTGTGAAAAGGTAAAAAAGACTGTGTTTAATCTTAATCGAGACAAATGTCCACTTCCTCTTCTAGACAAGCAAGACAAAATGTCCACTTCCTCTTCTAGACAAGCAAGACAAATGTCCACTTCCTCTTCCAGACAAATAAGACAGATGTCTGCTTCCTCTTCCAGACAAAGAAGATAAATGTCCACTTCCTCTTCTAGACAAACAAGACAAATGCCCACTTTATCTTCCAGACAAACAAGACAGATGCCCACTTCATCTTCCAGACAAACAAGACAGATGCCCACTTTATCTTCCAGACAAGAAAACAAGACAGATGCCCACTTTATCTTCCAGACAAGAAACAAGACAGATGCCCACTTTATCTTCCAGACAAGAAACAAGAGACAGATGCCCACTTTATCTTCCAGACAAGAAACAAGACAGATGCCCACTTTATCTTCCAGACAAGAAACAAGACAAATGCCCACTTCATCTTCCAGACAAACAAGACAAATGCCCACTTCATCTTCCAGACAAACAAGACAAATGCCCACTTTATCTTCCAGACAAACAAGACAAATGCCCACTTTATCTTCCAGACAAACAAGACAAATGCCCACTTTATCTTCCAGACTTCCAGACAAACAAGACAAATGTCCACTTCCTTTCCATATAAACAAGACAAATGTCCACTTCCTCTTCCATATAAACAAGACAAATGTCCACTTCCTCTTCCATATAAACAAGACAAATGTCGACTTCCTCTTCCATATAAACAAGACAAATGTCTACTCTCTCTTCCATATAAACAAACAAATGTCCACTTTCTCTTCCATATAAACAAGACAAATGTTTGCTTCCTCTTCCATCCAAACAAGACAAATGTCTGCTTCCTCTTCCGGACGAAGAAGGCAACTGTCCACTTCTTCTTCTAGACAAACAAGACAAATCTTCCAAACAAACAAGACAGATGTCCACTTCCTCTTCTAGACAAACAAGACAAACTCTTCCAGACAAACAAGACAAATATCCACTTCCTCTTCTAGACAAACAAGACGAATGTCCACTTCCTCTTCTGCACAAACACAATTGCTGTCTTTAAGGCTAGAGGTCCAAAAGGAAATCCTTTCCAGCTCTGTTCAGCCACAACCCCCGCCCCACCCCCACCCCTTCCCCTTGAACCAGAAATAGTCAAGCGTTTTGATTGGTAGACGAAACAGTTCGAATTCTCACTCTTGAAATGATGACGGTTCGCTATGGGAATACCTGAAGCGTTCGCGGAAAGTGAACGCGTGAGCTGCAATCATAAAGCATAAAAAACGCCAGACATGAATAAAATGGGGATACTGAAATATGTCGTGGTGGTGCAAACCGGACTCCTTTACCGTATTTTGAGCTCCATTTTATGAGCGCATCTTCTTACTTAACTGACAGGCGATCCTGGCCATTGGCCGCAGTGGATGAAGATGACCTTGACCTTGATCACGGCTTCACACTTATTGGGCATGGACTGATTATTTCGGTATGTGGTTTTGAGTGTGGCCAGCATCTAGTACTTGCGATGGAACGATTTAGTGCTCTCTCTCTCTCTCTCTCTCTCCTCTCTCTCTCCTCTCTCTCTCTCTCTCACTCTCTCTCTCTCTCTCTCTCTCCGTGTCTGTGTGTGGGTGTGTGTTGTGTGGTGTGTGTGTGTGTGTGTGTGTGGCGCGCGCGCGCGCGCGCGTGTTAACTTACATTAAAAAAAAAGGGATTATGAAATGACACCAGACTTGACATGAAGGTTTTTGTCCCCGTCATTCCGTTTAAACAGAGACCCAGATTTTTTTTCTCCTATACAACGTTAAATATATCATGCATATAAAAAATGTTCAAAATCACTCAAACCTTTGTAGATAGATGGTTAGTAAAAAACAAAATAAATAAATAAATATCTCTCAAGAAACATTCAAAAACAGCATATGTACAAGTCGAAAAAAAAATACAGTAGATCATTTTTACTTCGCTCAGATGAAGCATTTTTGTCTTTAACTTGGGTATAAAAGCTTCGGTATTTCCATGAATGATGACCTTGTTTAAAAAAGAACAACAACGACAACAACAAACAAGAAATACAACAACAACAATAACGATTATAATGATGACAACAACAGCAACAACAGCAAGATTTTTAAAAATATGAGAAACCTACGTGTGTGTGTGCATGTGTGTGTGTGTGTGTGTGTGTGTGTGTGTGTGTGTGTGTGTGTGTGTGTGTGTGTGTGTCTGTGTGTCTGTCTGCATGTCTGTGTGTGTCAGTGTCTGTATCTCTGTGTGTCTGTGTGTGTCTATGTCTGTGTGTTTTTGTGTATCTGTATGGGCCTGTGCCAGAGCATGTGTGTCAAAAGTGCCTCTCTGTCTGTCCATCAGTCTACCCGTACATCTCTGTCAATATCAGCAGTGTGTGCGTACTTGTTTGAATAAGCGAGAGAGGAAGGGAACGTAGTGGAGAGAGAGAGAGAGAGGAGGGATGCAGAGAGATATAGTCTGTCTGTATGTCTGTCTGCGTTTGTGTGTATCTATGTGTTGTATGTGTCTGTCTGAATGTGTGTGTGTGTGTGTGTGTGTGTGTGTGTGTGTGTGTGTGTGTGTGTGTGTGTGTGTGTGTGTGTGTGTAGATGTAGAAGCATAGTGAAAAAAGAGTGTGTGTGAAAGAGAAAACTAGAACAGACGGACTGCCAGACAGAAAGAAAGACAGGGGTCATAAAAATGAAGTTAAAAGGAAAATAGATGGACAAGTGCCCACGAAATCGCTTGTTTGTTTCTTTGGATGTTTTCTTTTCTGTTTCATTTAGTATTGTTTTGTTGTGCGTCCAGCACATGTCCTAATTTAAGTGGCCCACTCTGGCACATTTCATTAACAACTGAGAAAAAAAAAAATAAAACACACGTTTCATTCCACCACTTCACGACACCACTCATTTTATAAACACATCCCCCTATAATCTGTCAACGAAAAAAAGGACCTGAAATATTAATATGAAACAAGACCCAGCACCGCACAAGTATTCATTGTCAGAACGTCTAGAAAAAATTCATATTGGTGCATAGACACAGACATACAGACACACACACACACACACTCTCTCTCTCTCTCTCTCTCTCTCTCTCTCTCTGTTTCTCTCTCTCGCACGCAGGCACACACACACACACACACACACACACACACACACACACACACACACACACAGAGAGAGAGAGAGGAGAGAGAGAGAGAAGAGAGAGGAGAGAGATAGAGGAGAGAGAATTTGATAGATAGATATAGACAGATAGATAGAGAGAGATGCGCGCTAACGCTTGAATACAGTACATATGCACACACCAGAAAGAGAGAGAGAGAGACAGACAGACAGACAGAGAAACAGACAGACAGACAGATAGACAAAGAGACAAGGAGAGAGAGAGACAGAGAGAGACAGAGAGAGGGAGACAGACAGAGAGAGAGAGAGAGAGAGAGAGAGAGAGAGAGAGAGAGAGAGAGAGAGATGTTTTAATGATGGAGGATGCAGGCCGAAGCCCGGTCTTACATAGTGTCACTGCCACGCTTATCACCTCACACAAGCAAACTAATGGTGGGGCTTAAGAGACGGGCAAACGTGGCTGGGTAATCTGAAAGAGAATGATTGACAAACATCTACAACTTACTCACAGAAGAGACAGAAAGAGCGAAGGAAAGTTGTGAACATACAATGTTTTCTCCACTCAGCCCTGGGGTAAATCAGGGAAAAGTAGAGAAACAAAATAAAGAGAGAGAGAGAGAGGGAGGGAGGGAGGGAGGGAGAGCTTTAAATCAAACATAGACGTTTGACACGTTAACGTCAGATCTTCCCTGCGGACTGTGATTCACGTTTTACGAAGTGATCCAAACAGTGAACTGAATTCTGTCAGCGAAACAACTCAAAGGTAAACGTAATGAACACAAAAAAAATCGTCATATGTACAGAGAACAACCTTCGATACTTGAACTAAACTTTAAAAAAAAACTCTACAAGTTATCGGAATAGATTTATATAGAAAGACAGCAACACAATTTGAGGGCGCTGTGAAAGAGAGAGACAGAGAGAGAGGGGGGGAGCGAGCGAGAAAGGGAGAGTGACAGAGACAGACAATTAGACTAAAAAATGTGGAGAGAGTGAATGAGAGAGAGAGAAGAGAGAGAGCGAGAGGAGAGAGAGAGAGAAAGAGAGACAGACAGACAGACAGCCTTATAAAATGTTGGGAGAGTGAATGAGAGAGAGAGGGGGGGGGGGAGGCAGGAGGCAGAAAGACAGACAGACTGTTCAACACATGGACGGGAGAATAATAGAAAAGAGCGACTCAGAATGTGTCTCTCAGAGAGAGAGAGAGAGAGAGACAGACAGACAGACAGACAGACAGAGAGAGAAACGAGAGAAAACAGAGAGAGAAAAACAGAAACAGACAGACAGACAGACAAAGAGAGACAGGCAGACAGACAGACAGAGAATCCTATCGTGTCTTTCTGAATCAATCTATGTCGAACGGAAATATTTTCACCCTTTTACCGAACGAGGAACAAATGTTATAATAGCTTTAGGAACAGAATAAAACTGATCAGCATGTGCCCAAATATCATGAACAAACCTTTGTTGTGATTCATTTATTCCAGATATTGATTGCTAATGCTATTTATTGGAAGCAGACGTTTTCATAGTCGTTCTATTACTCTTTTAATCTTGTTGGGTTTTTTTTTATCGTGTTCAAATGCGAACACATTCATAGTAAAAGCTAGCAATCGTTGTTCACCTCAGGGTTCGTTAGCGCGCACTTGTTTAAACCACAATATGTCGAATGTCTTCGTTACATATTTTCTTCAGGTAAGGAGCATGGAGAGGATGAAAGGATTAATGGCTTATTCACCCAATTTACAACAACAAACACAATGACAGAAAGAAGAAGAAGAAGAAGAAGAAGAAATATACTACTACTACTACTACTACTACTACTACTACTACTATTACTACTACTACTACAATGATAATAATAATAATGAATACTTATATAGCGGCTATTCTCGACTAGAGACCAAGCTCTAAACGCTTTACAATCCACACTTGTTTTACACAACGGGCTGCCTACCTGGGTAGTGCCGACTGAAGAGCTGCCAGCTGGCGCTTCATTCAGTCGTTTCCCGTGACATCCAGTCAGTATCGTTCAATATCGTTCACTCAATTTTCTTACTTCCTTCATTCTTTCCATATATCACGCAGGGTGCATGCTATGTGTAACGTGTCATCCATACCAACGGCCAAACTGGCCTACTCTTCCGAAAGCTGGTGATGGGATTTTACATGTGTGCAAGATGTTATGCGTGCGTTCACACACGGAACCTCGGTTTTATAGTCTCATTCGAAGGACTGTAAGGGAAATGGAGTCAGAACCAATGTTAACTCCGAGGGAAAATATCCCCCTGTACCGACCGAAAGGCCCGGCGGAGATTCGAATCCGCAACCCAAGGATCACCAAGATTACGAGTCCGGCGCTCTACCAACTGAGCTATTCCGGCTCCCAAGAAGAAGAAGAAGAAGAAGAGAAGAAGAAGAAGAAGAAGAAGAAAAGAAGAACAATAACAATGATAATAATGATAATAAAAACCGTGGCGTTTCCGTTTTAAAGTAAGAAGTTCAGTCAGTTTATCACAAAACACGAGCTGTTTAGCACACACACAACGTTATGTGCATAAAAAAAACGGAACCTTCTTCAAAATTAGATAAAGCAAAACATTTTTATCGTTAGCCTTAGCTTTTTTTCTCGACCGTGTGTGTGTGTGTGTGTGTGTGTGTGTGTGTGTGTGTGTGTGTGTGTGTGTGTGTGTGTTTCACTTTCTTTGTTAATTCTTAACTATTTTTTTCGTAGGGGGTGGGGCAATATTTCTCGTTTGCTTGTTTTTAACCATCGTCATTGTAGTCCACACCCCCAGAGATAATGCCTGCTTCCTGATTAACATGTCGACGCTATTATAATCGTGTTTAGTTCTTTAAACGAGTCACAAAGAAATTTCTACGAAAAAATGACTCTTCTCTTTCACGAGAGAAATTCTGGGCTCCTCTGTTATTTCATGTAAAGCCACCCAACCATCCCCATCTCACGTTACCCCTCTGCAATGACGTGCACTTGGGTTTGGTACTAGGGTGGAATCCAGCTAAGTCATAGCGCCAGGTTTAGGTCCTTTTGTGACATTGTGTCATAGCGAGTTTGAACCGCGTTCTTTTTTGCCAGCCAAAACAGAAACGTTCATCTGAGCGGAACATAACGGTGTGCTCACCACAAAACATCTTCTCCACTGACATGAGAAAGGAAACGGCTGAAGGGAAGTTGCATTCTCAAAAGGAATATAATAAGAATGTAAGACCATAGTTCGATTCAAATCTTTTAATTTTTTTCTTGTCCATAATGAATTATATCACAAGGAATGACAGGAAAGAAAGGTTGAAATTTAATCTTTCCGTCAAACGAAAATGTGATTTGGTAAAGACTTTTTCTTTAATAAAAGGGTAAAAACAGACTTTAAAAGATATGTTTGAGATTGATCTTAAGAAAATAGATTTGAAACGGACATGACAGTAAATGGATGCACTGGATCAAATCTTCAGGAAAAAGGTATTCGAAATGCCAGACTCGACTTCAGATTTCGAATCTTGACGGTAGTCAGGTCAGAATTCGCCGCAATAGCTATGCCTGCAGAATTCACAGCAATAGTTATGCCTGCAAAATTCACAGCAATAGCTATGCCTGCAGAATGCACAGCAATAGCTATGCCTGCAGAATGCACAGCAATAGCTATGCCTGCATACACAACTTGCAATTCGATGTGGCTTTTCTTTCCTCATCGCAGAAAATGAACATCTCTATTTTCCATATTTGCTGAATATGAGAAATCGAAATATCAGGCGAATGCAAAAAGAAAGAAATTAGATAGCATGCTATAAACAATGATTCAGTCCGCCTGTGTGAATACAGAGATACCGCTGAGATTAATATGTTGTGGAACAAATTGTGTATGCACACTGACTTGTTTTGTGAGAGGACCTCGTTTACTTCCACTCATGGATGTCATCAGCTTTGTCGCGTTCTTGTAGCCCCACAACTCCCAACCCCTCTTTTTTTTTTTTTATTGTACTTTAGCATCTAGGACTAGTCTGTCCACACATGACGCGTGCTGTTGACTTACGTAGTAGTCTGTCCTGTACACTGGCTAAACGCCTGTGCGTTTCAATGTCGCGCACGTTCATTGTTTCATTAGGGCAGTGAGACAAATAATGACACAACAGAGACATTTTTGGAGAAGAATTGATAGTTATGGAACTGTAATGCTGTGTCCTGGTATTCTGCAAGATGGGCAGCTCGCTGATGTGCCAGACGAATTGAAACTTGCTACCTCGACTGACACGACGGCCCAGACTTTCATCTCTCCACGTGAATGACGCTCAGCTCTTGCCCCGGTGTAACATCCCGTTCTTAACCCCCTCTGGAACTGCCCCGGGTAAGTCTGGGTTTTACCCCCCCCCCCCCCCCCCCCCCAAGGGGGTCAGTCTAGGACTCTTAGGAATCTTCCTCCGCCCCACCCCACCATTCAAACAAGAGAGGGTTATTCAGGGTTTTCCTCTGCCTTTTCCCAACACGCACACCCGCCTTTAAAACAAATTGTGTTAGCCTGCATATTTACCCCTCCTCTCCCACTTTCTGCATACAGTCAGTTGGTTTAGACAAAGTGTAGTTCTAGACTCTTCTCAATAGATGGACCCCCTGCTCCCCCCCCCCCCCCTCCCCCCCCCCCCCCCCCCCCCCACACACACACACACACCCTGGTTTACTAACAGATACGTATTAACATTTCTCGCGCTAGCTTACACGCATGGGTCAATATTCGGGTGTGTGAGTACGCCCATACATGCCAGGACTAGCTGGAATTTTACCCCCCCCCCCCCCCCCCCCCCCAGTTGTGAAACTGACCCCCCCCTCCACAAGTCATCTACATTGTACAAGGTACACAGGAACATAGGAGACACTAATTAGCTGTAAAAATAGTTAAAATCTCTGATATACCTTAAAGTGACCAATGGTCAGTGACACTGACCACTGGTTGTCTGCATTGCACAAGGTATACAAACACTCATGAGACACTGATAACTGTAATATAGTCGAAATATCTGATTTACGTCATAGTGACCAGTGGTCAGTGGCACTGACCCAGTCGTCTGCATTGTACAAGGTACACAGGTACTCGGGAGACTATAATTAGCTGTGAAATAGTTAAAATCTCCGATTTACGTCATAATGACCAGTAGTCAGTGGCACTGACCACAAGTAATCTACATTGTACAAGGTACACAAGCACTCGAGAAACACTAATTAGCTGTTAAATAGTTAAAATCTCCGATTTACCTCATAATGACCAGTGTCTGATGTCCATGTGGTGTGCTGTGAAGAATGGCCGCCAGAAGGAAATGACAGAGGGGATTATGGGAGAGGAAAAGGAGGGGGGGGGGGGGGGGGGTGCGTGGAGGGAGGGGGAGGAGGAGGCGATGGGGTTGTGTGTGTTAGTTTAGTGGGGTGGTGTGGTATATGTGACGGTTGTGATTAAGATGGATTGATAATAATGCTAAGAGGGGGGGGGGGGGGGGGACGAGTTTAGATATATAGATATTTTTGATTATATATATACATACATACATACATATATATATATATATATATATATATATATATATATATATATATATATATATATAGGGATGGTAATAGTAATAATGATAGTGCTAGTAATTATAATAAATAAGTAGAAGAATAAAATGAGAGTAACTGTAATTTAAAAAAAAAGAGGGTGTGGGTGGGGAGGAGGGTAGTGTGTGTGGGGGGGGGGGATGGGAGGGGGGGGGGGGGGGGAGAAGGAGAGCTCATATATCTCCATCCACTATGAGGTGGGGGGTGGGGGTGGGAGGTTCATACAAAAATAGTGCTGTTGAAAAAGTAAACAATGCTGTGGGATGATGTTTATTGTAACAGGTGAAATAATGTGTTGGCGTTAGTGTGCTGATATTGGTTGAGAAAAGATAGCAATGCTCAATGAGAAACAGGGTATCATGTGTTACACACACACACACACACACACACACACACACACACACACACACACACACACACACACACACACACACACACACACACACACACACACAAAGGGGGGGGGAACCACATGTAAACAGTACTATGGGTGAGTTATGATGGTAATGGGACTAACTGTTGAAGGTTGTCACACATATTCACACACGCACATACACATATATGTATATATATGTGTGTGTGTGTGTGTGTGTGTGTGTGTGTGTGTGTGTGTGTGTGTGTGTGTGTGTGTGTGTGTGTGTGTGTGTGTGTGTACTTGGTCACAACGACGCGTGGTCTCTCTCTCACACACACACACACACACACACACACACACACACACACACACACACACACACACACACACACACATACACACACACACACACACACACACACACACACACACACACACACACACACACACACACACACACACACACAACACACACACACTCAAAAAAAAAACTTTCATTAATCAGTCACTGATGGGTGATGATCAAGTGAGATCAACAGCACCATAGGAAGGTCTTCTTCTCCGTTCACTTAGGCAGGAATCCTGGAGGTACTGGCAAAGGCTGCTGTATGGTGAAGGCCCTCTAGTGGTCAGTAAAGTTTTGCACCCATTGGTGTGTTGGCAGGCCAGGTTTCCACTTATAGTGCCGCTGGGAATGTTCCGCTGTCACTGGGGCAGCATGGATAAATTGAAGACTCGCCAGTGTAGAATATTGTGGAGATGTGATGTGTAGTGTTTCCCAAGTGCTTGTGTACCTTGTACAATGTAGATTACTTGTGGTCAGTGCCACTGACTACTGGTCATCATGACGTAAATCGGAGATTGTAACCATTTCACGGCTAATTATAATCTCTCGAGTACCTGTGTACCTTGTACATGCAGACGACTGGTGGTCAGTGTCACTGACCACTGGTCACTATGACGTAAATCAGATATTTCGAATACTTTACAGTTTATCAGTGTCTCATGAGTGTTTGTATACCTTGTGCAGTGCAGACAACCAGTGGTCAGTGTCACTGACCATTGGTCACTTTAATGTATATCAGAGTTGTAAACTATTTTTTACAGCTAATTAGTGTCTTCTGTGTTCCTGTGTACCTTGTATAATGTAGATGACTAGGGGGGGGGGGGGGGGGGGGGGGGGGGGGTCAGTTCAAACTAGGGGGGGGGGGTAAGTTCCAACTAGTCCTGGAATGACCCCGGGGGTAAAAGCAGGCTAGCCCAGACTTACCCCGGAGTAAGTTCCAGAGGGAGGGGGGGGGGGGGGGGGGGGGGGGTAAGAATGGGCTGTTACACCCGGTCGACGAATCCCGGTGGCCCGCGATAGTGTGGCTGCGGGTTGATGTGCCTTCTGCGATGCATGTGATCTTTCCCTCATGGCTGGATTCCTCACCCTTGATCAGATGGTTAAATCTAAACACTTCTGCGAATTTTCACACACAAACACACACAACAACGAAAAGTTTATCATTCCTGCGCCCTGTATATGCACAAAGACACTAGAGAAAAACACTCCATTTCGAACCTTTCTGTGACAGTCTTTGAACAAACAGGTCAAATTCTGTCATTTATGTGTTCCCTCTCTGTACACACATGTTCAGTTTGATCATGTCTACACAACGTCTTTGAACAAATAGTCTACATTGAAACATTCCAAAGCATTATCGTTGAGCACGCATGTCATATTCATTCATTTCTGAGCCCCGTTCGGGACAAACGCGTCCAATGTTTTGATGGTTTTTTGTTTTTGTTGTTTTGTTTTTTGTTTGTTTGTTTTTTGTTGTTGTTTTTTGTTTGTTTTTTTTGTTTTGTTGTTTGTTTTTGTCATTTGGCAAACATAAAAAGGGGGGGTTCTGTTTCATATGCCATGCCACTAAAAAAAAAAAAGTTGAATTTAAGCCTATCAATACAGCGTCTTCAAATACACGCAAGTTCAAGTTCAGTTTAATTATTTCTTCTACTCCGTAATTGAACAAACACTTAAACTCTAATCCTTTCTCCGCCCAATATTCAAACAAACACCCAAAGTATAACCAGTCATATGCCTGATTTCAGTAAACACGTTGACATCATCATTTCCCTGCTCCGCGTTCAAACAAACACGTTGTGCGTAGAAAACTGTTATACCCCAACTTCAAATGATTTCGATGAATATAGACACTTCAATGCCCTGTCTTTATACAAATAAGTAGAACTTGGCCAATTCTATTAGCTGTCTGTGAAGAAGCTGTTAAATTTCCGGATTATCGTGGGTAAGTTCGTGAAGAGTATTGATTATGATATTCTCTTCAACTGTGAACTCAAACTAGATTGAGAAGACTGGAAGGAATATCAATAGTGAATGAATAGTTTTTGATAGCTTAATGTACAAAAATGGGTGGGGTGAAAGAAGAGGAGATGACGGAACAGACGGGGTGGCAGAGAAAAAAATCAGAAATGCTGGGATGTAATTTTCCTGGATGACACTTTCTAAATTTAGAAGAAAAAAATTTTCAATGTCTCTTTGTTTCCCAGCAAATTCATTAAGCACAGGGTGGAAATGTAATATGGCAATGTGTCGAGAGAGAGAGAGAGAGAGAGAGAGAGAGAGAGAGAGAGAGAGTGTGTGTGTGTGTGTGTGTGTGTGTGTGTGTGTGTGTGTGTGTGTGTGTGTGTGTGTGTGTGTGTGAAAATCTCCGTGCATTGTCCTCTTTCTGCACATTTTTAAGCTCTCCCTGTTACTTGAATAAAATGTCAGGTTAAAAAAAAAACAAAGAAACATGATAAAATACTAATTTTAGTCAAAGCTCACACACACACACGCACACACACAACACACACACACACACACACACACACACACACACACACACACGCGCGCGCGCGCGCGCGCGCGCGCGCGTGCGCGAGAAACGAAACACACACACACGCAGACAGACACACAAGCGCTTCCAAACAAGCAGACTCGCGCACAGAGATAAGTGAATATCGCTAATCAGTCCGGGGAGGGGGGGGGGGGATGTATCTTAAGTGAGGTTTTAAAAGTCTTTAGAGTCCGTGTTACGCAGAGAAGAAGGCAGACCATTCCACAGAGCAAGTGTCAGGTAAGAGAAAAATCGTTGGCTTGAAGTTTTCAGGTGAGCAGAGGGAAGCCGTGTGTGTGTGTGTGTGTGTGTGTGTGTGTGTGTGTGTGTGTGTGTGTGTGTGTGTGTGTGTGTGCGCGTGTGTGTGTGTGTGTGTGTGTGTGTGTGTGTGTGTGTGTGTGTGTGTGTGTGTGTGTGTGTGTGTGTGTGTGCGAGCGCGCGCACGCGTGCGTTTGTGCATACGTTTTTCCACATTTCTCTATCTCCCATGTATTGTGACTCTAATGTAATAAAGAAACCACTGGAAATTTCCTGAACGTTTCTTTAAAGATTTTTTCTTTTTTTTTCGCTTTGTTTTATTTTTGTTGTCTTTGAGCATCATTCAATTCCCTCTTCTTCTTTCGTATTCATTGCTGTCAGCATCCCCATTCTCTCTCTCTCTCTCTCTCTCTCTCTCTCTCTCTCTCTCTCTCTCTCTCTCTCTCTCTCTCTCTCTCTCTCATGCTTCAGAGGCGGATCCGGAGGGGGATAAGGGATCCTGGGTGTCTGGAGTATATATCCTCACCCCTACTCTCTACCCCCCATTGTTTTCCTTAAAGGTATTTCAAATTTTTGAAAACGACAGATTTACACGCGCATATTTAGTGAAACAGACACATTGTTGCCTTCATCAATGCATCTTTAAGAAGAAGAAGAAGAAGAAGAAGAAGAAGAAGAAGAAGAAGAAGACATTTTACATTATCTTATAGTGTGGTCGACTTCGAGGCTTCAGTTCCACGGACCAGGGCATTGCCCCTGGACCTCTTCAGAACCCAAGGTAGCTCCTCAAGCTCAGCCTCCCTCTGGAACATCGCTCGCCTCCCGCTGTTAGTGCTTGACCACTCCCTGTGCCCTAAGAACGCTTCTTTTTTTTTTTTCGGAAAAGTGACAAGCATTGTCCCTTTTTTTTTTTTGTCCAAGCTTTTAAGGCCTTGTCAGCCTCTGTCTTCTTATCGCCCTTGTTATCGTTCTTCTCCTGCCTCAGCGGGGCTTTCGCTAATGGGGCTTGGTTTCCTGGGTGGTCAGATCACCAAGAGTGGCGACAAGAGGCACGTGCAATGTTCGTGCTCTTTGTCACAGCTCTCTGTCTGTCTGTCTGTCTCTCTGTCTGTCTGTCTGTCTGTCTGTCTCTCTCTCTCTCTCTCTCTCTCTCTCTCTCTCTCTCGTCTCTCTGTGTGTGTGTGGGGGGGGGGGGGGGGGAGAGATCTACCCATCTGTCTATTTATCTATCTGTCTGTCTGTCTGTCCATCTGTCTGTCTGTCCATCTGTCCGGCTATCTCTCTATCTATCTACTATAAGAAACTGTTTGCTTTGCCAAGTCAACCAGTTGGATGGGCAAGCTTAAACGTGCATTTTTTTTTCCAGAATTCAACTTATTCATGAGTCCATTCTGACACTACTTCCCGGAGCTTGGTGGCGACCATCACATGATTTAACTGCACGGTGAATTCGAGCGTATCCTATCTGTAGCTTTTTATGCGAGATTCATATGGTGCCGGTTGAATTAACCAGAATGAATAACAACCATCAGAGCCTATGAGATCATGTGGTTGTAGATGGCTGCGAATAGCAGTCTAGGCTTTAGATGCTGTACACTGCTTTTAAAGACAGGATTTGAATGACATGCTATTGAATGTGTCGGTCAGTCTGTGCAGTGATTTCGACCAAAAAAAAAAGAACATGAAGAACTGCCGAGGTGGGGGTTTTCTCTCGCAGAATATTTCACGCAGAACTCTGGGAGGATAATTTCTGGTAAACGATGTGTGTGTGTGTGTGTGTGTGTGTGTGTGTGTGTGTGTGTGTGTGTGTGTGTGTGTGTGTGTGTGTGTGTGTGTGTGTGTGTGTGTGTGTGTACGTGCGTGCGTGCGTGCGTGCGTGCGTGCGTGTGTGTGTGTGTGTGTGTGTGTGTGTGTGTGTGTGTGTGTGTGTGTGTGTTTGCGTGTGTGTACATGCGTATGTGTGTGTGTAAGTGTGCGTGTGAGTGTGTGTGTGTGTGTGTGTGTGTGTGTGTGTGTGTGTGTGTGTGTGTGTGTGTGTGTGTGTAGCAACGAATGGTTACTTGCGCGCGTATTCATATACGTGTGCTTGTATGCGCGGGAATTCCTACACATATTTTTTTTACCCAGGGACAATTTGCCTAATTGGATTCTTTTCCTTTCCTGGAAATATATTTGAAATGGCATCTTAAGCTACTGGGCGGCACTCAGTCATTCCACCTTGCTGAACCCACCACAGGCAATCCTCACACGCCATTATTAGCGCTCTTCTGAACCTGCCTGCCGCAGCACTATCCTAGTCCTTATGGTGTGTTCCGATCAATTAAGTTCAAGTGAAGGGTCATCTGAACATCAGACAACAAATCATGTCAACTGACTGAGCTTCGTTTGATGAACAGAGAAATCCTATCATCAACAAGCGGAAACTCGCCTGACGACCCGAGAAATCGTGTCAACGAACGGAAGTTCGTCTGATAGCCATTTTCATTGGAAACAAAAAAAAACTAAACAAGAAAAAGAAAAAAACGGAAGCTCGTCAGATTAAAAGGTACCTACCACACCTGTGTCAATAGC
>JADBJO010000240.1:115000-147500 GCA_016801955.1 Conus betulinus | reverse complement strand
GAAACACAAGGCTGTTGAATTTTGATCACTTGAAAGTGATGGGCGCTAAATTCCTTGATGTCAATATTCTGTATTGTAATTCTGATTTGACATACTACTATAGCTCAATATGTGGCCTATGAATCTCAAACCGAATCAGTTCCAGTCATTCCTAAGATAGCGTTTGATAGAAAATGGCACAATTTTGACCAAATGTTTGACCAAAATAGCATTGAAACTTCCAATGAAATTCGGTATTTCGAAAAGGAAGAATAAAGTATAAAGTTATCAGCTGCAATGGCTTAGCGACTTTTGAAGCGGTAGGTTTTAAAGAAAGATGACAAAGTGGAAATTGAAGCAAGATTTACCAGCAAAAAAATGACTGTGTCGCCGGACGAAAGAATAAACGAGCCACAAAAAAAAACACACACGCCTTTTAACTTCATTCCAGATCCATTTTGCGCTCCATTTAAGGAGATAAGTGATTGTTTGTGCTTTGTTTTTTATTGCCTTGAACGTTGTTTGTCTTCCCTGAAGAAGACAAAAGAGGACAAAACGCGTGGTGTTTTTTTTTTGTTGTTTGTTTTGTTTTTTTGTTTTTTTTTTGGTTTTTTTTTTGTTTTTTTGTTTGTTTTTTTGTTTTTTTTTGGTTGTTTGTTTTTTCGTTTAGCGGCACAGCCTTTTTTTTTTTAATCTAATCTTAATTCAATAGAATTTTAGTAAATCTGAATAGAACTGGCTAAGTTTTACCTCAGCACTGGTCCGCCCGTTTGCGGTATTATAACAGAAGTTTAAGGCTGCGTTAAGGAAAACACTAAGCTACAACTTCCATGACGTGTTCAGGACTTCATACGGGCTATTTGCTACTAGAAATTGAACAACAAAACACCAAAATATATCCACAAACATTCTCTCTCTCTCTCTCTCTCTCTCTCTCTCTCTCTCTCTCTCTCTCTCTCTCTCTCTCTCTCTCTCTCTCTGAAAATGAAACTGCATTGCTTTTTACTTTGGGGCGATTCTTATAGACGATTAGCTGAAAAACATGTTTCAAATTTGGAATGCGCGCGTGTGCGTGAGCCATTCCAATGTTTTCTTGCCGGATTTTTTTTTTACACTGGTGTGGCTGGCTGGCTGGCTGGCCGTCTGTCTGTCTGTCTGTCTGTCTGTCTGTCTCTCTCTCTCTCTCTCTCTCTCTCTCTCTCTCTCTCTCTCTCTCTCACCTTCTCTCTCACCTTCTTCTCATGCTGGAATAGATGAGCACGCATGACATTTTGACAAATCGTGTGGTCTGTGCTCTGGATCATCCCATTGCAGCCATGGTCTGAAATGTGTGGGCAGTGTGGACACAGACATTTTTCACTCCATCCCTAAGGAACACGTAGGCTTTCAGTGTCGATGGACACTGTAACTTATGGTATATTGCTGATTTGGGTTTTTTTCACATTTCTTGATTCATTCATTTATTTATTGACCTACTTATGCACGTATGTATGCATATATGTATGTATGTATGTATGTCTTCATTTTTTCCTTCCATCATTTATTTATGCTGTCCCCATCTCCCGTCTGGGTTTCTGTTGAAAACTCTTCTCCATCGGACTCCTACAAATACAACCAAACGCACACTTCTGTCACAATACCATTGTCAGGAAAGTCCACATGCCACTGGAAGGTATCAATATCGTCAGGTCGTCTTCAGGCAGCCGACCAGAGGAGACACTGCACCGCTGCTCAGCCACTTTGGTGGCAATCCTCAGTGGGTCTCGTGCCTACTCTTATATAGGATACCCGCTGGACTAGGATCCACTGGACACAGTCATTGCTTGGGTAGGGAGTCGGACGGAATCAGAACTGGTAGAAGGACATGACAGCAGAGTCCACTGCACGTTTAATAAGTCAGGACAACCGTGAGCTGGTGTACGTATGGAAAATTTCAAAACCGACTTTTTTTTCTTGTTAAATGGAAAACTAACTGTGCTTCATTTTAACATTCCTGGAGGGTCTTGTCCTTGGTGGCACAACGCAACAGGCGAGAAACAGAGACCTTTCTTTCCATTTCCATAATTGCTAAACATAGGGAGAAAAGACGAACAGAAGGACGCACTGATACAGAAGATGTGTTATATGCTAAAGACGCCTCCGTCGTTCTGATAGAATTATTTCCAGCAAATTTCAGAAGGTTCAACTCTGTCAAATCGGAACAGATCTTCCTACAGTAACATCTACTACCACAGCCATAACTCGTTCAATTAAAGATAAAAAGAAAGAAGAAAAAAAAAGGGGGGGGGGGGGGGGGGGGGGGGACTCAAAACTCACACTGAGTGTGATTTTTCTTATCATTGAAAACGTTAGTCAATCGCATCGATGTCTGAAGATAACATGTTCGTCAAAAAGACTTTTTTGTTGTTTTTGTTTTTTTTTTTGGGGGGGGGTTGGGATTGGGGTTGGGGGGCGTTTGCATAGCATGTGCTTTTATTGCGTTTGTATGTTTCAATTATGTTTTGTTTTCTTTTCAGCACCACAGTCAGACAGTTTCACTTTTGTGTCATAATCTCACTTATATTTGCTAACAATCTCACGCTACAACGACACGTTTCACAAGGACAACACATAGTAATACTTCTTCACCAGTAGGTCTGAACTGAAAACAATGTTGGCATTCTTGATTTACAGATATGCTTTTACTCCCCTCGGCAATGCGGTCAACACACTCCATACTGCAAATGTTTTGTGATCGGAAGTAAACTTCCCACATCCCTGTCGAAAGAGCTCTGTCCGCAAGCTCACAAAAGGCCCAATGAAACGTGCCCGTCGCTTCTGGCTGTCTCTCTTTCTACGGTCTCTATACAGAATGATTTTCGTCTCCACTGACAGTCCATGCACACCAAAGACTATGAAATGAATTCACCTCAGGCACGGAAGCGGCAGAGAAAATCTCATCCCATGCACGGATGTAAAGGGGAAATCCAACCTACCTTGACAGAAAGGCACAAACGGCCACAAAACTCGGAATATGCCAACCCCACTCGTTCCCCAGCCCCCTTTGAGACTGAGATTACATGGATACTGGCTGCATTTCACGGCTCTCTTTCATGGTCTATCCTTTGGGTCAACCAATTCTAATGAAAATGGCAGGCCGATTAATGACGCTATTGCTCTTTATTTTCGAAGAGATCATGATTGTCATGGCAGGGGTGAATTCTGTGGTTCCTGTACTAGTCTGTCTCTACATTAACCAGGTTCAGGAGACACACCTGCAGTGGATCAGACGCGAAGTACTTACATCTCTCTCTCTCTCTCTCTCTCTCTCTCTCTCTCTCTCTCTCTCTCTCTCTCTCTCTCTCTCTCTCTCTCGTCACTCTCTCTCCTCTCTCTCTCTCCTTCTGTCTCTCTCTCCTCTCTCTCTCTCTCTCTCTCTCTCTCCTCTCTCTCCTCTCTCTCTGTCTGTGTGTGTGTGTGTGTGTGTGTGTGTGTGTGTGTGTGTGTGTGTGTGTGTGTGTGTTTGTGTGTGATGTGATCTCTGCCGACGGAGATATGTTTTTTTACCTGTGTCTGTTGGTTTGTTTCTCGGTTACCAACATCGCGCAAAACCCAAACGATTTTAACAAAACTTGATAGAACGGTGAACTCATTCACATTTTGGGTCTTCATTTGTGGGGCAGATCGACGTTCTCCCAGCATAAGTTGTTGTTTAGCCATTTGTTTTGTGTGTGACGTGGCCAATAATTACATCAGACGAGAAACACACACAACACACCGTTCATGAGACATTGCCCCTAAACTGTGATGTCGCCACTTTTGTGTGGCTTGATACACACAGACGAGATAGGGGATGTGAGGATAGGGGACGAGAGTAAGAGCGGAGCTTGGATTGCTGCATTTTACAGAAGTCAGGAGAACAACAATTTAAGTTTACCATCGGGTTTTTCGCTTAATGATCACACCGCTAGTGGATTAAAGGGCGCCAGACCGTCAGCCAGCGCATCAGACTATATGAAGATCGGCTGACTTCAATTAAGAAACAAAAACGACGCTGGTATGGCCACGTCACAAGATCCCATGGTTTTGTTGAAACAGTCATCTAGGGATCTGTTCAGGGTAAGAGACAGAATAGGACGATGTTTTGACACGAATGGAGAGTGGACAGATAAACATTTACAGCGAGCGGGACCTTGACACCCAACTGATAGAGCTTGATGAACTGAGAGAGAGAGAGAGAGAGAGAGAGAGAGAGAGAGAGAGAGAGAGAGAGACAGAGACAGAGAGGCTGACACTGATACTAACACAGACACCATTTTATTGCCATTAGCAAAAAAAAAAAAAAGGGGGGGGGGGGGGGGGGGCATCATGAGTAATGTCTGGTCACAGAGGTACACAACAACGACTGAAAAGGAAACAAAAGCTAAAAACTTCCCTTATGCGTTACAGAGAGAGAGAGAGAGAGAGAGAGAGAGAGAGAGAGAGAGAGAGAGAGAGAGAGAGAGAGAGAGAGAGAGAGAGAGAATCAGACAGTAATGTTGGTGCCATTACCATCAGACTGACAGAACGGTAGGTCCGGTCTCTTCAGCCAGTTTGTTTTTTAGGACGTCATTTCTTCTTCGTCTCCCTCAACTCCCTGGCGAGTCTGGGGCGCCACTGTGGAGAACAGGTCGTCATGTTCCTCCCGTGCCGTCCAAGACTTGGGTCTCTGCAAATGTGTACGTAGTTCATTCTGCAAAGTTGTTGGGTCCGTTTTTTTTTCTTTTCTTTTTTTTTTTTTTTTTTTTTTTTTTTTTTTTGTTTGTTTTGTTTTGTTTTGTTTTGTTTTGTTTTGTTTTTTTTGGTCATCCCCTGCGTGTTCTTCCAAGAACAGTCCCATGGAGGTTCGTTTTAGCAAAAGTCATTGGATCTTATTATTTTGTCATGCAACGCTGTTTTCTTTCTGAGCGTATGTCAGTCAATCTTCATATGGTCCGATGCATGGATTCATAGTTTGACCCACTTATTCATTATTGGTGATATGATCAGACAGATAGATAGATAGATAGATAGATAGATAGATAGATAGATAGATAGATAGATAGATAGATAGATAGATAGATAGATAGGTAGGTAGGTAGATAGATAGATAGATAGATATTTCCCAACAACAAACCTTGGTTACAAAATCTCTGAAAAATAACTCTAAATCAGAAAAAAAAAAGCTTTTCAATCAGGCAATAAAAGCGATCGTAAGGTTGTAGAAAAGAAACTGCAAACGGAGATTGAAGAATCAAAGAGAGCTTACAAGAGAAAAGTTGAAAACATGTTCCAGAATGGAAATATGCGAGATGCATGGAAAGGAATAAAGGTTTTATCAGGTTCAGGAAAATGTTCAAACCAAAATATTAGTAACAAAAAACAGCAAAAGAACAGAAGCAATTTGCAGAAAAGCTGAACGATTTTTACTGTAGATTTGATGATAAAGATTTTAGTAAAGAATTAAAGGAAGTGAAGGAAGAACTCCAAAGCAATGTTAAAAACGATGTTGATGGAAGTGATTCTGTTGTGATTGAGGAAAATGATGTTCAGTTTTTTTCAAAACGTTTAAATGTGAGAAAGGCAATGGGCCCTGATAATATCTGTGGAAAATTGTTGAAGGTGTGTGCTTCTCAGCTCTCCTATGTTTACAGTCGTTTGTTTACCTGGTCACTTAGAGAATGTATAATTCCTGTTTTATGGAAAAATGCCACTGTATGTCCTGTTCCCAAAAAACGCAACCCAAAACTGTTTAAATGATTACCGACCAGTTGCCCTCACATCTGTTGCAATGAAATGTCTTGAAAGAATTGTCCTCGGTTATGTTTTTAAAAGATACTACACAGTACCAAGACCCGTTTCAGTTCGCATACCACACAGAACAGATCAACAGATGATGCCACACTCACACTTCTCCATCATGCTTTTTCACACCTCGAAAAACCTGCCTCCTTTGTACGCATTCTCTTTATTGATTTCTCATCAGCATTCAACACCATACAACCACATCTGATGGCAAAGAAACTCATTAACATAAATGTGGGTAACAAGCTCATTCTTTGGATAATTGATTTTCTTACACAGAGGACACAGTCTGTTCGATATCAAAGTGTTGTTTCGTCTTCCAGAGTCATTTCAACTGGCGCACCCCAGGGTACTGTTTTATCACCAGTGCTTTTTACTCTGTACACAAATGATTGTTCAGGAAGTGATTCAACTTTGTACATTAAATATTCAGATGACTCAGCACTTGTGGATCTTTCCAACTCTGATTCTGTTTACTTTCAAGGAGGTTCAAAGATTTGTTGACTGGTGCGATCATAACTATCTTGATCTGAATGTAACAAAAACGAAAGAAATGTTGATTGATTTTAGAAAGAATCCAAAGCTGTACCACCACTTTTTATCAAAGGTGCTGAAGTAGAACGTGTTGAATCATACAAATATTTAGGAACTTTTATAGATAATAAGCTGAATTTTAAATCCCATGTTGAGTATGTCCACAAAAAATGTCAAACCAGATTATATTGTCTTCGCAAGCTGCGATCATTTCATGTGAATACTGACATTCTTCGGACATTTATTGTTGGCGACTTTAATGCCCATGCACCATTTTGGGATTCTGGGTGTTCTAAAGTTTCATCCAACAGATTCTGGAAAATATTACTGATTCCTCTTTAGTTTTATTAAATGATGGTCGAATCACAAGAATTCCAGATGTTTCAACTCACAAACCTAGCGCGATAGATTTATCCTTAGTTTCAGCTAGCATTGCAGTAAACTGTAATTGGTCTATAGGAGAAGATTGTTTGGGAAGTGATCACCTCCCCATTACTATAATCTTTGATGATGACATAAATAATGATGTAACAGACATCGAAGACAAAAATCCAAGAACAAATGTAATAAAATTATTGCTCAAGCAAAAAAGAAATACTGGGCAGAATTTTGTGAGACCGAAGTAAAAGAATCGAAGGATATGTTTAAAGTTTGGAAAAAAGTAAAACAAATGAAAAATTGTTACAAAACACAAGCTTACCCTGTAAAATTAACAAAAGAATTTCCAAGCACAATGGATAAGGCGGAAGCTTTCTCTCATTTCTTTTCGAAAATAGTCAAAGCTGTAAATCTTCCAGCAGAAATCAAGTACCATAGACATAAAGAGGAACAAAAAGAACAATATAAGAGTCCCATACCAGACAATAATAACTACTTAAATTCTCCATTACAATCATCAGAACTTCTTGAAGCGATAGAATCCATTACATCTTATGATTCAGCAGTGGGCCTAGATGGTATTTCTTACGAGCTTCTTCGTCACTTGCCTTCTTCGTGGAAAATATTACTACATTCGTTGTTCCAAAAATGTTGGACGTACGGCACTATTCCTACAATCTGGAAAAGTTCAGTGGTAGTACCAGTACCAAAAGAAGGTAAAACGAGAACATCTGTAAATAGCTATAGACCCATTGCTTTAACATCCCATGTTGGTAAACTTCTTGAAAAAAATGTACAAACGCGTTTATTATATTATTGTGAAAAAAATGACATTATTCCAGTCCAGCAAGTGGATTCAGAAAAGGGGGCGTTGCACAACTGATCATTTAGTGAAACTAACTTCTCATATAAAAAAGCAATTTTCACGCAGAAAAAAAAAAGTACACTAGCTACATTCTTTGATGTAAAGAAAGCATACGACCGTGTTTGGCATGCTCGATTATTGTATAAAACTGAAAAATATTGGTATTTCTGGAATATGTATGATTATATAAAAAACTTTCTAGAAGGAAGAAATATATGTACACGAATTGGAAAAATATATTCATCATTCAGGAAAATAGATATGGGCATTCCTCAGGGTTCTGTTATTGCACCTTTATTATTTACGATCCTTATACATGATCTCCCAAAGGCATTGTCAAAAAACCACCAATGTAGTGCAGTATGCAGATGATATTGCCATTTGGATTAATACTTCATTAAGGAAGCTCGAATAAAAGGGCAGTAAAATTTGTACAGACAATGTATCAAGGAGAATTGGACAGTCTGTCTGCTTACATGAAAGAGAAGGTCTTGAATTATCTGGTGAGAAAACTTGTTTAATTAATGCTTTTTAATAATGGCGAAAACCCAAAGGCTCTGCCCAACCTTATTCTTGATGACAATGTTCTACAATATAAGCAAAACAGTCAAGTTCTTAGGAGTGTTTTTAACACCGAAGCTGAAACTGGAAAAAAGCATATTGGAAATTTGATAGATAAAGCTAGGAAAAGATTAAATTTGCTCAAAATTATATGTTGTCAACCATGGGGTCAAGACTGTACCACACTTTTACATTTATTTATACATCGTTAGTTCGATCAAAATTAATATATGGACAGGAAATATACTTCTCTGCATCTAACTACCTTTTAAAGAAACTGCAAAGCTTAGATAGTAAAGCTTTAAAATTAGCTTTGGGTGTTCCAGTGCACACAAACACAATGAAATGCTATAAGGAGACAAACATTTTACCTCTTAATGAACAACGAACGTTGGATGTGTCCAAAATACGTTGTAAGAGGCCTATCTGTAAAAAAACTCTGTTACTGATGAAATTCTTATGGATTCCAACAAGGAATACCCCAAAAGGTCTAAAAATATATCATACATACAGCCAATTAGAAATTTCACTTGTGAGCTTATGTCCGAATGTAGTATTGATATTGATGCAATTTCGGAGGTTCCTATTGTTCCTCAAATGCCCCCATGGGAGCATCTCAACGCAAAAATTGATGATGAATATACTACTTTGAAGAAAGATGACAATGTAAATATTCTAGTAAATGAAGTTCGAGAACATCTCGAAAAGACTTATCCAAATCATTTAAAAATATTACAGATGGTTCAGTAATGGAAACGTCTGACAGTGGTGCTGGATTTTACTATACCATCCTTAAATGTGCAAAAGTCTTTCTATCTAGGCAGAGAATTTTCAATTTATACATCAGAGCTATATGCAATTATGAAAGCTCTGAATTATATCTTTATATGACACGCCAGTATCATTTTATAGTGTGCTATTTTGTGTTGATTCAAAATCAGTTTTACAATCATTAAAGCACTGGAAATCTAAAATTAGAACTGATATTCTTTTTGAAATTAAGCATCTGTTACATTGTTTACTTTCCCGAGGTATAGCAGTTGATTTTTGCTGGGTTCCTTCACATTGTGGCTTAAAAGGGAATGAATTAGCAGACAAATTGGCAAAGCAGGGAGCTTGTACAATTTCTGAAACACCCTTCAACAAAGTCGTAAATGTTTCTCCGCATGAATTGATCCAGCGATTGGAAAAGAATGTCTTGAATAAAAGTTACTCTGTGTTAGGTTTCCTTATGGGAGCAAAGACTACCCCACTTGTTTACTGTTTATTGTTTACTGTTCCCTGCCTCATTTCATTTCCAATTTCGTTTTTGATTAAATCGAGGTTACTTGTATTTGTTTTCTGTCTGTCTTTGTGTTTGTCTTCTGATCTCCCTTGCATCCTTGGGTGGATCCTCAAGCGTAGGCTCAAAAGATTGCCCCCTACATTTTTATACTATCTGCATAATATCTGTAGTTTTTCAGCAACTTTTTTCCCTCCCCACCCTTTCGTTTGGTTTCCTTTACTACTCTTCGCTGGCTGCTTTGGGGGTGCTATTGGATTCTTTTTTGCAACCTTGGTGGTGAGAACACCACGGTATTATGGACTGTGGTGTGTGTCTCTCTATTTGACGCCAGGAGCGCAGATACAGCCAGCCGTGTCTCCCTGATGAGTTTTCCGACCCAGCGGACGAAAGGCCTCGGAGCAGGCAATACAAATATATCTGCCTTTAAAAGGGATTGTGATGGTTCCCTTATGCAGCCAGTGAAGAGTTTTTTCATATTTTCTTAATTTCATTTTCCCAGTTTTTACATCTTCAACCTCCTGCTGCCCCCCCCCCCCCCCCCCCCCCCCCCCCCCCCCCCCCCCCCCCTCCTAAGTTCAAAGTTTTGCCAAGTCATTACTATGAAGACATTTAGTTGTTGGCCTGCGCTTGTTTTTCCCCCACTATTAGATTGTTCGTCTTTGTATTTGTCTGACTTTATTCAAGTTTAAAAGGCTGTGCCAGTCTTGAATAAAAGTTACTCTGTGTTAGGTTTCCTTATGGGAGCAAAGACTACCCCCCTTGTTTACTGTTTATTGTTTACTGTTCCCTGCCTCATTTCATTTCCAATTTCGTTTTGATTAAATCGAGGTTACTTGTATTTGTTTCTGTCTGTCTTTGTGTTTGTCTTTTGATCTCCCTTGCATCCTTGGGTGGATCCTCAAGCGTAGGCTCAAAGATTGCCCCCTACATTTTATACTATCTGCATAATATCTGTAGTTTTTTCAGCAACTTTTTTCCCCCCCCCTTTTTCGTTTGGTTTCCTTTACTACTCTTCGCTGGCTGCTTTGGGGGTGCTATTGGATTCTTTTTTTTGCACCCTTGGTGGTGAGAACACCACGGTATTATGGACTGTGGTGTCTCTATTTGACGCCAGGAGCGCAGATACAGCCAGCCGTGTCTCCCTGATGAGTTTCCGACCCAGCGGACGAAAGGCCTCGGAGCAGGCAATACAAATATATCTGCCTTTAAAAGGGATTGTGATGGTTCCCTTGGGCAGCCAGTGAAGAGTTTTCATATTTTCTTAATTTCATTTTCCTTTTTACATCTTCAACCTCCTGCTGACCCCCCCCCCCCCCCCCTCCCCCCTCCCTAAGTTCAAAGTTTTGCCAAGTCATTACTATGAAGACAATTTAGTTGTTGGCCTGCGCTTGTTTTTCCCCCACTATTAGATTGTTCGTCTTTGTATTTGTCTGACTTTATTCAAGTTTAAAAGGCTGTGCCAGTCTTGAATAAAAGTTACTCTGTGTTAGGTTTCCTTATGGGAGCAAAGACTACCCCACTTGTTTACTGTTTATTGTTTACTGTTCCCTGCCTCATTTCATTTCCAATTTCGTTTTTGATTAAATCGAGGTTACTTGTATTTGTTTCTGTCTGTCTTTGTGTTTGTCTTCTGATCTCCCTTGCATCCTTGGGTGGATCCTCAAGCGTAGGCTCAAAGATTGCCCCCTACATTTTATACTATCTGCATAATATCTGTAGTTTTTTCTGGGGGTGCTATTGGATTCTTTTTTGCACCCTTGGTGGTGAGAACACCACGGTATTATGGACTGTGGTGTGTCTCTATTTGACGCCAGGAGCGCAGATACAGCCAGCCGTGTCTCCCTGATGAGTTTCCGACCCAGCGGACGAAAGGCCTCGGAGCAGGCAATACAAATATATCTGCCTTTAAAAGGGATTGTGATGGTTCCCTTGGGCAGCCAGTGAAGAGTTTTCATATTTTCTTAATTTCATTTTCCCAGTTTTTTACATCTTCAACCTCCTGCTGACCCCCCCCCCCCCCCCCCCCCCCCCCCTCCGTAAGTTCAAAGTTTTGCCAAGTCATTACTATGAAGACAATTTAGTTGTTGGCCTGCGCTTGTTTTTCCCCCACTATTAGATTGTTCGTCTTTGTATTTGTCTGACTTTATTCAAGTTTAAAAGGCTGTGCCAGTCTTGAATAAAAGTTACTCTGTGTTAGGTTTCCTTATGGGAGCAAAGACTACCCCACTTGTTTACTGTTTATTGTTTACTGTTCCCTGCCTCATTTCATTTCCAATTTCGTTTTGATTAAATCGAGGTTACTTGTATTTGTTTCTCTGTCTGTCTTTGTGTTTGTCTTCTGATCTCCCTTGCATCCTTGGGTGGATCCTCAAGCGTAGGCTCAAAGATTGCCCCCTACATTTTATACTATCTGCATAATATCTGTAGTTTTTTCAGCAACTTTTTTCCTCCCCACCCTTTCGTTTGGTTTCCTTTACTACTCTTCGCTGGCTGCTTTGGGGGTGCTATTGGATTCTTTTTTGCACCCTTGGTGGTGAGAACACCACGGTATTATGGACTGTGGTGTGTCTCTATTTGACGCCAGGAGCGCAGATACAGCCAGCCGTGTCTCCCTGATGAGTTTCCGACCCAGCGGACGAAAGGCCTCGGAGCAGGCAATACAAATATATCTGCCTTTAAAAGGGATTGCGATGGTTCCCTTATGCAGCCAGTGAAGAGTTTTTTCATATTTCTTAATTTCATTTTCCCATTTTTACATCTTCAACCTCCTGCTGACCCCCCCCCCCCCCCCCCCCCCCCTCCCCCCGTAAGTTCAAAGTTTTGCCAAGTCATTACTATGAAGACAATTTAGTTTGTTGGCCTGCGCTTGTTTTTCCCCCTACTATTAGATTGTTCGTCTTTGTATTTGTCTGACTTTATTCAGTTTAACCTTGCTTTTTTGATATTGCTTTGGTTATTGCTCAGTCCCCAGTTGCAAAACTATTGTGAAAAAAGACATTTGAGATATGTGTGTTAATAGTGTTTTTTGTTTTTTTTTTTTTTTTTTGTTTTGTTTTTTTTGTTTTTGTTTTTTTGTTTTTTTTTTTTTTTTTCTGGGGGTGGGGGGGGGGGAAGTGCTGATAGTACAATGGAATGTATATTGCAGTTTAAAGGTCTAAGATCATCTTGTGATGAAAAGATAAAATAAAAGAGAAAATAAAACTACTGAACTGAACTGAACGGACATTTTATTCATGCTTCTTGGAATCTGTTCTAACTTTCTCATTTATGTGTTGGTATGGTGGGTTGACTGTGAAGAGCAGAAATGTGCTTGAGAAAGTGGTGAACGTGGGAGGAAAAAATCGTTGGTGAGAGACAAAAAAGTCTGAGTGAGCTATACAGGTGCCGTGTTGTTTGTAAAGCGAAGAAGATTACGTGTGACCAGACCCACGTTCTTGCAAATCAGTATGACCTTTTTTCAGTCAGAACGAAGATATCGATCGGTTAAATGCAAAAGTGTCAGATTTAAACAAAGTTTTATTCCCCTGTTCATTGATTCATGAACCGAGAAGATGTTTAATTGAAATCCAAATTCCTCTATATGAATGTATGTCATATGTGAGAAAATGGGTAATGTGGCTAAATTATTGTTTATTGCTGTGAATGTGTGTGACCACAAATTAATTTCTCAAATTGAGATAATAAAGTTTACTTGACTTGACTTGACTTGAGATAGATAGATAGATAGATAGATAGATAGATAGATAGATAGATAGATAGATAGATAGATAGATATAGATAGAAGACATACAGGCATACAGATAAGCTGACAGATAGGTAGATATATAGACAGAGAGACAGGCAGATAGATAGACAGACAGATAGATAGATAGACAGACAGACAGACAAGTAGAGAGAGAGAGAGAGAGAGAGAGAGAGAGAGAGAGAGAGAGAGAGAGAGAGAACTAGATACACAAACAGACAGACTGATAGATAGAGACAGACAGACAGACAGAAAGATAGACTGATAAATAGATAGTTACATACATACATGTAAGCATACCTGCCTAACGACTTACCTACATACATACCTACATACATACATACATACAT
Organism: Conus betulinus; assembly: GCA_016801955.1. Taxonomy (NCBI): domain Eukaryota; kingdom Metazoa; phylum Mollusca; class Gastropoda; order Neogastropoda; family Conidae; genus Conus; species Conus betulinus. The sequence continues at coordinate 134,004 of JADBJO010000240.1, read as the reverse complement.
ACATACATACATACATACATACATACATACATACACATACGTGCATACATACATACATACATACGTCGGCTGGGCTATAAGCAACATTATCTTATCTTTTCATACATACATACGTGAAACGCAGATAGATAGATAGACAAATGGGTGGATGGATAGATAGATAGATAGATAGATAGATAGATAGATAGATAGATAGATAGATAGATAGATAGATAGATAGAGAATGTCTGCTGATAGATAGTATCTTGCGGTGACACTCATTTCCATGGCTGGGTTCTCCTGAACAGATCAACTCTGAGCGTCCATGTCTCGCCTGCACACAGGAAATTAGAACATGCCAGAGCAGGCGGGAGCTTTGTCTTGTGTTTCATGAAGATTACATTGTCCGTCCATTCAGGTTTTAGTCTGGCTAGTGCCGAGTTTGTCACTGCTGTTTTGAGAGCTTTTTCTGGTTTGTATCCTTCATTGTTACTGACGCATCCAAAGCAGTAATGAATTGAAGCTTCCATCCATGGACGTTATGTATCAGCCATTAGTTTTTGCCATACCTTGTTAATGTTTCGTCCAGTCTTCTATCAAGTTTTGCGGGTTCTTGTTCACACTACCTGCCGTCGGGCAGCGGGGGGGGAAGGGAGAGGAGGAGGTGTGGAGGGACATGAGGAGGGAGAGGGGGGGGGTGAGGTTTTGCGTAGGATGACGGCAGCATATACTTGGTCTCCTTTATAGACAGATGGACGCTGGGCGGAAAGTTGTTGAACTAATGGGAAAGAGGAACGGGGGAAAGAGGACGGGAGAGGAGGTGAGGGAACAGGGTGGGGATGGAGTGTGTGGTTGGGCATTCGCCAAAACTTTGCTGGGGTAAAATTAGGATAGGATGCATTTCTCGTCTACCACGCGAAGAAAACTCGATAAAAAAAGTATTCTCCAGCGACAGGGGAAGGGAGAAAAGAGAGTTGATGAGGGGGGAGTCGATGCAAGAACTGTAGATTGTCTAATCTGATCTTCACGTGTTTTACGACTTTTTCCCCTTTTTTTCGGGTTGTTGTTGTTGTTGCTTTTTTTTTTTTTTTTTTTTTTTTTTTTTTTTTTTTTTTTGGGGGGGGGAGGGGGTTGGTCGGCGTGAATAAGACAAGAGCGAATGTCTGGAATCCCTAGATTTCCATTTACTCCTGATCTGCGCCTGTGCGCGCTCGCGCGCACGCACGCACGCACACACACACACACACACACACGCACTCACGCACGCACGCACGCACGCGCACACACACACACACACACACACACACACACATACACGGCGCGCGTGCGCGCGCGCACGCGCGCGCACGCAGCAGTGAAAGTTGAAAGTTCCAACAGTGATGCTGAGAGGGTCGGAGTAGACGTAATTCTCCCATAAGGTAAACGTGACATGTCACCCTCTCATCATTATTGTTGTCGTCGCCATCACTAACGCCGATCATTAATTTGCTCTGTCTCGATCGCTGGTACCAGTATCTTCATTATCAGAGCATCCATCAAGCTTCCAACCAGCAAATTATCACAATAAACAGAGTGTAATGTAACACAACAGCTGCTGTGCTACAGTGGTTAGCGCCCTGGTTTGCGGGCTGACAGATGGTGGAGTTGCTTTACTGTATAGTTTGTTCACACCTGTTGAAAAAAAAAAACATGATAACCAGGACAGATCAAAGAGAAAAAGCAGAATATGCATGACAAGGAGTGTGGGTAATGTGTTAGTGGTAGGAAGTTGTGGTACTTGGGTAACTAATTAATTGATTAATTGATGGATGGATGGATGGATGGATGGACTGATGGATTGATTGATAGCTAGATAGATTGATTGATTGATAGCTAGATTGATTGATTGATTGATTGATTGATCGATCGATTGATTGATGCGTTAGTTGCGACAGCAAGCCAAGCTAGGCTAGGGACTAGCTTGGATAACCAGCTGGGGACAGTCTAGAAGTGCTCATGGGCCCAACCTTGGTTCTAGCTTGGCACCCTAGCTAGTTCTACATGGGCCCAACCTTGGTTCTAGCTTGGCACCCTAGCTAGTTCTACATGGGCCCAACCTTGCTTCTAGCTTGGCACCCTAGCTAGTTCTACATGGGCCCAACCTTGGTTCTAGCTTGGCACCCTAGCTAGTTCTACATGGGCCCAACCTTGGTTCTAGCTTGGCACCCTAGCTAGTTCTACATGGGCCTATCCTTGGTTCTAGCTTGGCATCCTAGCTAGTAAATACTAAATAAATCTTAAATAAATGTTAGCGAACCGCCAAGAGAAACGTGGACAAACGAGACACAAGACAACACACGATGCGTTTCGACCTCCTAGGTCTTCTTCAGGCAAGACATAAACACTGTGCCTGTGCCGAACGAATTTGTCACTTAGCTTATATCTCTTCAGCGCAAGGTAGGCAGGCGTTGATTCAACGCTGAAGAGATCTAAGCTAAGTGACAAATTCGTTCCTTTTCATTGTCCTGCTTGTTTGTGTCTTGCTTGAAGAAGACCTAGAGGTCAAAACGCATCGTGTTTTGTCTTGTGACTCGTTTGTCCACGTTTCTCTTGGCGGTTCGCTAACATTTATTTAAGATTTTTTGTTTGGATTTCCGCCTGCAGTTGTCTCACTTTGCAACTAGTAATGCTAGTTCTAGCACGGCTGACGCTGGCCTTCTATAGCTAGTTCAATGATGGGCTGTATTGCCATCATCATCTACCTCATCCTTCTCCTTCACCCGTGTCGCCAGTGGGTGCCATTGTCTCCCAAAGTCACACATCTTCTCCAAGTCTCACAATTGAGACATCTGTAGGCAACTTCCAAAACACACACACACAACAATGTTGTTGAAGTAGGATGTGTGCAGTTGTCCCTTTCTGAACTTTGCTTAAACTTTCCCCTGCATGACTGTTGACATCAATCCTATCTTTGTGTTTTTGATCACATGGCCTACATGTTTCAGTTTTCTCTTCTGTTGATCCCTGTGAACAGTTGGTGCTTAGCATTCAGTTCATTTAACATGCTGTGTTTGTTCTTGTGTCTGTCCATTTGATTCTGGAAAGTCGTCCGTAGAACCTCTTTTCTGTTGCATTGATTATATTTTCTTCATCCTTTCACAGTATCCAGGCTTCACAGTCATTCTGTTTGTTGTCCACCATGAAATTCATACTCGCATGCACGCACACACGCACGCACGCATGTACACACACACACACACACACACACACACACACACGCGCGCGCGCGCGCGCGCGCACACACACACACACACACACACACACACACACACACACACACACATCAGTTATTATGGGAGCAATTCAGGTAATTTTATTGAAAATTCTCTTAAATGCATTGAGTCACACAATTTCTGTGTTGGCCTCTGCCGGGTCGTCCACAACCACCACCACTGTTTTTTTTGGCTTACTTTTGCCACCTGGGACACAGTCCCTCCATGTGGCCAGCCAATCGCTCATGTACGTCTTCATCAGTAATGTTCGTTTCATGCCGCTCCATAATAAACATGACTTTCACATAATTCAGAGCTACATAAACAAAAAATGCCAACATGCAGCAGCAAAAGTACAAAATTCTCTTTATTCATTTCACCTTCTAAATCATCGTTATAAGAATCACAAAAACCTGAAAGTGTATCAGTATAAATGTCGTTTTCCCAGTTCTCTCAACTTCATTGGTGCTAAGTTCTGTGGCGCTATCAGACTTATTACCACCAACAAGCCCATCAAGTCCATCATTTGTATCAGAAGCACTACTGTCTGTGTGATCAGTATGATTATTACGTCTAACAGGAGTGTTTCAATTGAACATCACGACTGTCACTAACAGAGTCCGAACACAAAGGACTACGGAGAAGTGGCGGCAATCGATCTGAATCAAGTTCAACAGAATCACACACAAAAGACAATTTTTGCGCTTTGGCTTCGTTTTCCGAAAATCACAGCAGCCTGATCACAGGCTTTCAAAGTCTCAGAAACAAATTTTCGTATACGTCTGTTTTTTTTCAACCAGTACGAAGACATGTTTTAAAAAAAAGAAAAGTACAACAGCTACCTTTTAAAAAAATGGAGAAAAGGTCCAAAAAGCCCACTGTAAGTGACACACGTGTTCACAGCTGCTTTGCACCGGCGAACAAAGAACGGCAAACGGCACGACTCCGGTCAATGAAAAGTGTCGACCACCACACAAAATTCCGGATCGGAAAATCTCATGTAAATACGAAAAAAAAAAAAAGACATAAAAAACAATCAAAACATGTGCAACATTCTCGTGTTTTCTATCATTTCTGGTGATTACGCAGCTAGAATACTGTAGAATGTGAAACAAAAGAAAAACATAAAGAAAAAATGGAATTGAGATTTGCGCTAAATATAGGCCAGTTTGGTTGGCCTGATGACCTCAGCGCATTATGGGAGGAAGAGAGCGCGCGTGCTAGGGTGGCAGGCTAGGGCTGTGCTAGAATCTAGCTTGGTTCCCTAGGTCAGCACTTGCTTGAGTGACCGGGTAGTACCTACCTAGAATCTAGCTAGGCACCCTAGGTGCAGCACGCTGCTTGGGTGGCATGCTAGTGCCAAGCTAGAACCTAGATTGAGTTCCAAGACAAGCGGATGAGCCTAGGATATCTAGAACAACCGAGCTGGATCTGGCTAGAATCTAGGTGGGCCCTAGGACCCTTGCTGTCTGCATGCATGCACGTTAGCTAGCTGGTCAATTAATGAATAATTGAACAATGAAAATGATTAAATAAAGTAAAGAAAACAAACAAGCCAGAGTGTCTAACAAATGTTAGTGGTCTAGGTCTAACTAATAAAACCTCCCAGCTGTAGAACGGGAAGTCACTTTTGCTATGTATATGATTTCTGGTTTATGTGCAATTGTTTTAACTGAATCTTTCCACAATATTAAATTTAACCTCCTTACGTGAAGCGTTCAAAACTAGCCATTCAAAAAAAAAAACTTGATAGAGGGGGTGGGTGCTTACCTATTTTATGGCAAATATTATTATTATTATTGCTATTATTATTATTACTACCATTATCATTATTATCATCTTCATCGTCATCATCATCATCATCATCATCATTTTTTAAAGTACTTATATATCGCCTATCCTCGGTTAGAGATCACGCCCTCGTTTACACAGCGAGCTGCCTTCGTGGGTAATGCCGACTGAGGAGCTGCCCGCTGGAGCAACATTCAATCGTTCTCCGTGTTCTCAGTCAGTCAGTTTTTGACACATCCTTTCGAATTTTCACAGAGAAAATGCATTCTGAGCGTATACTTGACATCCATACCAACAGCCAAACTTGCCTCCTCTTACAAAAAAAGTTGGAGATGGGATTGAATGCGTATGCTAGATATCATGCGTGCGCTCACTCACGGGAACCTTGGTATACCGTCTCATTGGAAGCACTTTTCGGGGAATGGATAGATCTAGGTTAAACGTGTACATCCATCAGAGGTGATGCGCAGACAGGGATAATCGCCCAGGAAAGTGAAGGGAGGGAGGGAGGGGGTGGCTATCTTACACTACATTGTACGACGAACACACGACCATGGACAGTGAAAAGGGCCATCTTCTTTCCTCATGCTGAGCAACAGGCAGATTCGAACTCTCAACGTCTGACTGCGAACAAGGCGCTCTACCTCTACCTCAGCCAGACTCCCTCATAAGTCCGATTCCTATCGGAATCATTTATTTGTCGGGTTGTTTCCCCTCTGACTGGCTCCTAACCAGACTGGAGAAAGTCTGGAGTCGCACAGTCTGGTTTCATCTCTTTAATGGATAGCGTCTCTGAGAGTGTGACTCCATTTTCTTGGCCAACTCTGCAGGTGTTGACGCCGAGATAATTCATGAAGGGAGCGTAGAGTAGACCCCTCTCACGTAGCTTCAGACCAGAATGGAACTCCATAGCATCATCTTCATCGACCTCATCCTCGTCGATCAGCATTAGAAAGAAGTTGCAGATGTCATGGCCCTTTATACGCCACTCGCATGGTAACTTCAATGTCAGTGTCCGCTGCGTGTCTGTGCCCTTAAGTGAGCATCGTGTCCAAAGTTCTCGGTATCTGCTCATTCATTGCGACTGTCGTTGGGCGGACATTATAGCGGCTTCCCGGGGTGTGGACGATCAATCATATTAATTTTGCTTCTTTGAAATTGCTGTCGTCAGTACAAGGCTTAGTAGGTAGTGTCCTGCTTAAGGCACCGTCAAACACCAGCGAAGTGAATCGACAGCAGTGCAGTGTCTCCTCTGATGGGTTGCCTTATGACGACATGAGCTTGACAGTTCCCTGTGTGTGAGTGCAGGTGACGGGGGGGGTGCGATAGGACAAATCGTGACGAGGCTGTGAACACTGGGCCTAAGGAGTATGTGTGGGGGAGTAATGCCATAACAATGACACGCAAGGTGAGACAGCAGACAAAAAACAGAGTGCTTTTTGAGTGCACAAAACAAAACAGACGAGTGAATTATTGGCAAATATGCCATCTCTGGACATGACAAATGACAGCTACGAAAAACTTATTATGTCAGCAATACTCCCGGGATTGCTGACTTCAGAATTGTTCTGTTGATGTCTCTGTTGACCGCCATCTGAGGCGTATTGTTTGCATTTTGACTTGTTTCAGTAACGTCACACTCTGTCTCAGTTTTAGTCCACCATATAGATTCCTTTGGCATCTCTCTCTCTCTCTCTCTCTCTCTCTCTCTCTCTCTCTCTCTCTCTCACTCACACACACACACACACACACACACACACACACACACACACACACACACACACACACACACACACACACACACACACACATATTCACACTCACACACACGCGCGTGCACGCACGCACACACGCACGCACGCACGCACGCACGCATGCACGCACGCACGCACGCACGCACGCACGCACGCACGCACGCACGCACACACACACACACACACACACACACACACACACACACACACACACACACACACACACACACACACACACGTAACGCAGACAGTGTAGGTCGGTACCCAAGTTCTGACTAGCGCACTGGACTCATATGTATGTTAGACCTCTTCAAAGTCGTGTCCACCAGATCCGTGTCTTAAATCATTTCATCCTAATTATTAACTTATGTATTAATGCAGCCGCTCATTGTGGTCTCATGGCTCAGCAGATGTAGTGTAGCGTGCATGCACAAGTCTGCACGCAGTGACACATTCAGAAAACTGAACCTAAAAACGATTCCATCAATGTTACAGACGATGGCAGCCATGGCAGCGGACTTCAGCGACATCCTGAACTCTTCCTTGCAGCACGGCATCCTAAAGGAGGTGGGCGACATCCTCAACAAATCCTCTCCGCCCCAGGACTGGTCGCCGGCCTTGAAGACCCACGGCAGCACACTAGACAACGTTCTCCTCATCTTCGCCTACGCCGTGCTGTCCGTCACGGCCATGTTCGGCAATTCCCTAGTGTGCTACGTCATCCTGAAGAACCGGCGTCTCCACACACGCCCACCAACTTCTTCATCGCCAATCTGGCGGTGTCGGACCTGCTGGTGACTTGTCTGAACGTGCCCTTCAACATCATGTGGCACGTGCTGTACGACTGGCCCTTCGGGGAGGTCCTGTGTCACCTGATGAACTCTCCCTCATGGTGTCCCGTCTACGTGTCCACCTACACGCTGACGGCCATCGCTCTGGATCGTCACCACGTGGTGCTGAAGCCGCTGTCTTCTTGCAGGATGTCCAAGAGCCTGGCCGTGCTCCTGCTCGTGCTGATCTGGGTCCTGGCTGTGCTGCTGTCCTTGCCCTATGGGATCTACACCAAGGTGGAGCGACGGCAGATCGTTCTGAAGCAGGACAAGGACGCGGTGATTCACTGCGTCCGCCGGTGTCGCTACGACTATCCGTCCCCCAGCGCCCCCGCTTTGGGCAGTGTCTGACGGTGGCGACCATCGTGGTGCAATACTGTGTGCCCCTCACTCTGATTGGGGTGGCCTACGGGCGGATCGTGCAGAGCCTGTGGTCCAGGACTCACGTGGGCGCCGTCACCGCCCTGCAGCAGCAGTGCCAGTCGCGCGCCAAGCGCAAGTCCATCAAGCTGCTGATCGCTGTGGTGGTCGTCTTCGCCCCTGTGCTGGCTGCCTCTCAACCTTTATCACCTGCTGACCGATCTCCACCCCAATCCTGAGCTCTTCAAGTACAATAGCAAGGTCGGTGCTGGTTTGGTGCGTCGTCATTTGACGTCATCGTCGTCGTCGTCATCATCATCATTATCATCATCGTCATCGTTGGTGTCGTCTTCATCGTCATCATCATCATTATTATGATCATCAATATTTTCATCATCATCGTGTCATCGTCGTCGTCGTTGTCGTCAATCAGCATCATCGTCACCACCACCATCATCATCATCATCACCACCACCACCACCACCATCATCATCATCATCATCATCATCATCATCATCGTATCATCATCATCATCATTGCCATTATCATCATATTATTATCATTATCATTGTCATCGTCGTCGTTGTCGTTGCCGTAACGTGTCCAATGACGAGAAGTGATAGGGAGTGCTTCCGCGGACGCTTGGGCAGATCTGTTGTGAGTCATGAGCAAACAGGCCACAGGCGCTGGAACCAGTCCAGTCTGGCATGTTGTCCATCAAAATTTCTTCAGCCAAACTTCCCCTAGGCTCTCTCAAACAGCGTTGGACAAGGCGTCGTGACAAATAAAAAAGAAATAAAACAAAAAAAAAAACACCAGCATGTTCACAATATGCCACATCTGCTGGGGGAGATTCTTGTCTGCTTGCGGTGTTGGCTTGCTTGCTGCTGGCCACAGTTGTTCTCTCGATCTTTCTTTCTTCGTTGCCGTAAATGTTTCACATGGCTTAGCATGAATATTCATGATAAAAGTTGTCTTGATTTTTTTTTTTTTTTTTTTTTTTTTTTTTTCTGGGTTTTGAACACTTGCAATAATTTCATCTACTGTTTACTTCCTTCCTTTCTTTTTCCTTCCCGTTTTTTTTTTTTGTTTTTTTTTCTTTGTGTGTGTTTTTGTTTTGTATGTTTTGTTTTGGGGTTATATTTGGGGGGGAGTTGTTTTTGTTTGTTTTGTCTTCCTTCCTTTCTTCTTTCTTTTAATCTGAAAGACTCTCTTTCGTTCCTTCACTCTTCTTTCTCTCTTTTGCCTATGCTCCCCCTTTTGTCGTGTCGTCAACCTATCCTCCTTCGCCACAAATTAGTGGACTGGCCTGGCCGTCCCAACAATAAGCTTACCAACCATTTGTGATCCACACTACTGAGCTGACATGTTGGTTCTCAGAGCTCCGCACTAAATACGATTCCTGTTTGACATTCTGCGAGGCGTGGTTGATCTTGTGTACGAAGCTTTGTTCTCTTAATCCACGGGTCCCATGGGTTCGATCCTCGCTTTAAAACAGCCACAGTAGAGGGACTGTTCTCCTCGGACTCAACAGCTGGCCTTCAGTCTTCTGTAACTCTTGTGGATTATGGACTTGAGACCAAGATCTGGTGCGTGAACGCAGGCATTGACAACAAACACGTGGACAAACAAGAATTACTTTGCATGCATGCCAAGTCCCATTCCCGCCTTCAAATAAAATGTAGACCGTCGTGTGTCTGCAGGATGGAAGGCACACATACAAAGACAAGACAAACAGACAGACAGACAGACAATAGCGAAGAAAAGGATATATTCTGGTGTCGTGGTTTTCAGACGTCAGCCCAAAGGGGGCAAATGCTGTCTTGTTTGTATGATAAAGAAAATATATTACCGATGAACCTCACGTTCTGACTAGAACTAACAAGAAATGAAGAGGAAAAGTTTTCTTTGGTTGTATTTTTCTTTCTTTCAACCTTCTCGTTGTTTTTTGCTTCTTATCTTTCTTTTACTTTCTTTCTTTCTTTTCTTTTCTTTTTTTCTTTCTTTTTTTTTTCTTTTCTTTCTTTCTTTCTTTCCTTCTTTTCGTCTCTTTCTTTCTTTTTTTTTTGTTGCTCTTGCCTTTCTTTTCTCCCTGCAAAAAATGTCATGTAGTGTCAACATTCAACATCGGGTTCTGCATGATCTTTACGCACATTTCAAACCTCCCTCTCTCCTCTCTCTCTCTCTCTCTCTCTCTCTCTCCTCTCTCTCTCTCTCTCTCTCTCTCTCTCTCTCTCTCTCATACAAATGTATGTTTTTCAGCATGAGTACATGAGCATCCAAAGGCACATTTCAAACCTCTCTCTCTCTCTCTCTCTCTCTCTCTCTCTCTCTCTCTCTCTCTCTCTCTCTCTCTCTCTCTCTCTCTCTCTCCAGGGAAAGGGGGAAGCAGAAGGGGAAGGGCAAGGGGTAAGGGAGGTGTTGTGGTGGGTGGGGATACAGTTGTTCATTCGATTCTGATTCCGATTTTAAATCAGTTTCAGAATCACCTCAATATACAGTTGTTGTTATTGTTGTTGATGTTGATGTTTGTCTTCTTCTTCTTCTTCTTCTTCTTCTTCTTCTTCTTTCTAACTGTTGAGGATGCTATTAACACTGCTCTCCATTGGCAAAGTACAGTGCAACTGTACTTTGCCAATGGAGAGCAGTGTCGCGCACTCTGTAGTGTAGTGTAGTGTAGTGTGGTGTAGTGTAGTGTAGTGTAGTGTAGTGTAGTGTAGTGTAGCGTAGCGTAGTGTAGTGTAGGTATGTAGTGTAGTGTAGTGTAGTGTAGTGTAGTGTAGTGTAGTGTGGTGTGGTGTGGTGTGGTATGGTGGTGTGGTGTGGTGTAGTGTAAAGCAGTGTGGTGTAGTGTAGTGTAGTGTAGTGTAGTGTAGTGTAGTGTAGTGTAGTGTAGTGTAGTGTAGTGTTGTGTTGTGTTGTGTTGTGTGTGTGTAGCGTAGCGTAGCGTAGTGTATCAAAGTGTAGTGCAATGTAGCGTAGCGTAGCATAGTGTAGTGTAGCGTAGTGTAGTGTAGTGTGGGTGTAGCATAGTGTTGTGCGATGTAGTGTAGTGTAGTGTAGCGTAGTGTAGTGTAGTGTAGTGCAGTGTAGCATAGTGTATTGCGATGTAGCGTAGTGTAACGTAGTGTAGAGTAGTGTAGCGTAGCGTAGTGTAGTGCAGTGCAGTAGCCTTCAGAGCAGTGCAGCACAATGCTGTGAGGTAGAGTGGAGTGGAGTGGAGTGACCCCTGTATATCCCGCGCGTCTTCCGTCTTTGGCACACTGTTTGGTCTTGTACCGTCTGTTTGGGAGGGGGGGGGGGGGGGGGGGGGGGAGCCATTTTTACCCACATTCATATTGCATGCCAAATGTTGAATTGCGTTGTTTTCTTCGTAAAGATGTGTTGTTAAAAAACTCTTCTCCGCGATTACATTAGTGTAACTTTTTTTTAATGTGTATAATGGTAAAAATGATTTTTTTTAAAAGGGGGGGGGGGGGGGGGGGGGATGGGAAAGAAGACATGTGTTCTTAGGGGCATGACAGAAGGAGAGAGAAATAAGTGAAGAAACGCAAAGACAGACAGACAGACAGACAGACAGTCAGAAAGACAAACAGATATGCTACCAGTGATGGAAGCGTACTTTAGATTAGGTTTGATATCAACCTGTTCTGTAAACTTCTTTTTTTTTCTTTCTTTTTTTTTTTTTTTTTTTTTTTGACACGCCAGTATGATAAACAAGTTTCGTTCTCTGTTCAGGCCTTCTTCGCCTGTCACTGGGTGGCCATCAGTAGCACGTGCTATAACCCCTTCGTCTACTGCTGGCTGAACGAGAACTTCCGGAACGAGGTCAAGCGTCGCTTCCGGTGGTTCACGCGCGGCGGGAGTCACGCGCGCTGCCTGAAGAGAAGAGAGAGCAAAACTCAGACGCAAGGAAGCACTCCAGAGAGCAGACCCGAGTTGCAGGTAAGATCCGAGTCCACGGTTACAGTTTAGGCCCAAAATGCTGTAGATTCTCAATTACACTTACAGCTGCTCACGGCTTTTCTCTGAAGATCAGCCTGTATCAAAACATATTCACCGCACAGTCCAGCCCTTGAGCCACATCATATCTGACTCTAAGGCAGATCTTATTCCGTTCCTTGTTCTGTGCAAGCACCATCCACATGACCCTTCAATGTCCTGTTGTCTGCTAGGCTTTTCGCTTAAAGATCCTAGTGTCCTACCAATGGCGTAGAAACACAATGAGTCCACAAGTCTTGCACACGCGTCATTCTGCTATTTTTGCTGACTTATGGCATTGAAGTAATTTCCTGACCCCAAATAATTCCAGGATGAAACCATCATTTTCATAATCAAACTTTTTTTTTTTTTTACAGAGCCAGATCGATTTTCATCTGTTCAAACTTTGTTGCTACTATTTGACCTTTTCTGTAACCCCGAACTCTGACCTAAGTCGTCAAGAAACGAACTAGGAGATCAGAGGAGGACTAGAGTAGAAGTGTGGCATGGCAACATCCACTTGTTTCAGTTCATTTTGTTATAACCCAGCCGACTACAAGGAGCCATATCAGAACTCTCATCTTGTAACAGTCAATACTTTACACAGCCATTCTGAGAAGAAGAAAAAAAAAAAAAGAAAAGAAAAGCGCAGAACTGCAGTCAACCCCTCTCTATCTGATCTATTCATCTAAAATAATCATGTGTAAACAGGAGCTCAGTACAAAGACCAATAGATAGGATGTGTGTTGTCTCTTTCATATCAAATGTATAGTAGAGGTGTGTGTGTGTGTGTGTGTGTGTGTGTGTGTGTGTGTGTGTGTGTGTGTGTGTGTGTGTGCGCACTCGTGCGCGCACAGAGCTCAATGCAGTCAAACTATCCTCTGTCTGAGCTCTGTGTCTAAACAGATAATCATCTAAGAGAGAGAGAGAGAGAGAGAGAGAGAGAGAGAGAGAGAGAGAGAGAGACGTTGGGGGGGGGGGGGGGGGTCAGAGAGAGATCCTCTCGTGGACTTTGATGTTTGCACAGGGCGAGTTCAGCACTTACCAACAGTACGAGGCGCGCGGAACTGACCTTTCTGTCTGACCCCGATGACCTGCACCACTTGTGCCACAAGCCAGCCGACCTTCTGGACGTGGGGCCGGAGAGGAAGGGGGAGGAGGGGACGAGCCTCCTGTCCCTGCACAGGAACGGGCGAGTGGAGTTTCACGTCACCCACCTCCACAAATGTGTCAACAACTGACTGACATGCACCTAGGTCTCCACGAGTGCAGAGAATGGGTGAACTCCTGACCTGATTCATCTCCACGCCAACAACTGCGTCTGTGTCAGAAATTATTCAGATTCACCGAAAAATCAATAAGTGGTATATGTGTCAATAAGATTCACCAAAAGCATCAACAGTGCTAAAGCTAAACCGATTCATATATGCTTTAACGCGTGCGCATTTCTTAGTAACTGGCCTGTTTCAACTGCAGTTCAATGTATGCGTGTGAGTCAATGACTGTCTTGATTGACAGCTGCCTAAAGAAGGGCATAGAAAGATCCAACGGTTTGATTCCTGTAAGTCTCTGCAAGTACGTGAAATGTGTTAACTGTTGACCCGATGCATTCATGTGTGAACGAGTGTGTGCAAACATGTGTCAATAGCTGGCTGTTTTACCAATGTCTCAAGAAGAGCGTGAAATGCCAGCAACTAAGCAGCCAGTGCTTCATTCTGTGTGGTGGAAATTGAGGAAAACAAATGATCGGATTCGCCATTGACTGAACAAGAGTGCTTAAACACATGTCAACAAGTGACTCACCATGCTTGACTGTGTGTGTAAGGATTGTCAACCAAGCCTTCAATTTGCCCAATTGACAAATGCCCATACAATGTGTCAAAGTAAGTCTGATTGATGTCTCAACATATGCTCTAAAATTGATGTCTCAACATATGCTCTAAAACTGGTGAGAAAAAAAAGTCACTGAACTCCTCAGTATCTCAGCAAGTGCATACATTGTAAGAATTGACCAGACTTTGGCAACAAATATATACGTTTTTTTCAGAATCTGACATACTTTTCTTTACCTCTTCAAAGACTTTATAAAAAGAAACCAAAAAAAAAGAAAAGGTCGGCACATACATGAATTTTTTTTTTTTTTCAAAATATGAATAAAAAGGGGCCAATAAATCGCTGATTAATCTTCCTTTTTTTTTTTAAATTTTCTGAATTACATCTTCAGAAAATTATACTCTTAATGAGTGTCAGTGCCACAATTGCCAACTCGTTTCATTATGACATAAAATGTGTCACCATATGACGCGTCAATACCAATACTTTTGCATTATAAAGCGTTTATAGATCCTAGTCTGTAGAAAGGCAATTACGAGATATCTCAACAATAGGGACTGCCCAGAGATTGACAATGGATTTCAAATATTTGCATTCATCCTTTTATCATTGCACTGGCACAAACATATTTTACAGCGTTGGGATTTGCATAGTGTGAGACATAAGCATTTTGCAAGAGACTCCATGAAAACCCTGTTCAGAAATGTCCCTCTCGATGTGATCTTTGGGTTTATGAGAGAGATCAATATTTTTCATCTGATGTTAGATGTTACAGAAGAAAGATTTTTAGTTAAATTTCCTGCTGTGTGGTTTAAGAAGATGTATTTCAAAAGGTTGTGTGATTTTTTTTTCATTTTTCTTTTTATTTTTTTTTTAATTTTTTTTTTGTGAGTTGACCTCAACGCGGTGACAGCTCTGATCCTTTACCTTACGCTTATTTTTGTGAAGGATGGGGAACAGACTGGAATTCATTCCACAGATCAGCGGTGTCTTTTAGTTGAGACTTTTCCAATTGACTTCAGTAAACACGACAGTTTGAGTGACTAAATGACTGAAAAAAGCTCAAGGTTGTGTGTGTGTGTGTGTGTGTGTGTGTGTGTGTGTGTGTGTGTGTGTGTGTGTGTGTGTGTGTGCGCGCGCGCGCGCGCGCGCGCGCGCGTTTCTTTGTTAGTGTGCGTGTCTTCATTTCTTTGGTACATGCCAGTCTGACTAATCGTCAGTATCACTTTCATCTTGCATAAATAATGTTGTCGAACGAATTTTCAACGGAAGCGATGTCACTATGATGGATGTTCTAGCTATAATGCACGCATACCATAAGAAATAGAAAACGACTGATCTCTGTTAACATGCTCACATTTTCCATGTGTGTAGATCTTTTTGGAGTGCTTCTGTTTCTGTTCTTTCCCACATGGCTAGTCCACAGAATATCTTTGGACATGCATGATTTTTTTTTTTAATCAGAGATTTTATGCTCCTAGTGCGTGTACACATGGGAGTGCATTTTCCTCTCAATCAAACAGCTATTGTACCAAGATAACTTATCATTTCTAGCGTTTAAACGGGAGTACGAGCGGACTTTAGCGATGCACGGAAACGCAGAAGGTAGACGCAAAAGAAGGTGAAAGCGGGCCAAAATGGAAGGCAGTGGGACTGTACTGACGACTTCTGTTCGTTAGTTGTTTTTGTTGCTTTTACTTTCAAGTAGGAGCCACTTGTTTTTGTTTGCTTCTTTGTTTTTGTTTCTGTTTGTTGTTGTTGTTGTTGTTGTTGCTGTCGTCATTGTTGTTGTTGTTGTCGTCATCATTGTTGCTGTTTTGTAAGACTACAGTGTCATCGTGAATGTACGTACGTAACGCTCTTTATCATATTGTTTTCTTCTTCTTCTTCTTCTTCTTCTTCTTCTTCTTCTTCTTCTTCCTTCTTCCTCCTCCCCTCCCTCCTCCTTTTCTTCTCGTCCTCCTCTTACTCCCTCCTCTTCTGCTGCTTCTTCTTCTTCGTCGTCGTCTTTTTCTTCTTCGTCTTCTTCTCTCTCCTTTCCCTCCTCCTCCTTCTTCGTCTTCTTCTTTTTCCTCCAATCTTTATGTCTATCAGGGCTCAGCATCATACAAACGTCGGAGGAAGAACTCCCCAGGGATCAACATCTCGACATCTTGCGATCTTCGTTCTGTAGCGACATCGCAAATCAGGCTCCCCTATCATTTCGCTGTATATAGTCCACTTAGATTGATGTCCAAACCTCTCACACTCCTCTCCACCACCTTTGCGAATTTTTTTTTTTTTTTAAACAACAGAAAAAACTCGGTTCTTGATCGTTGCAACATTTTATGAAGTTAACGGTGCCTATAAAAACGGCCAAAATAATTCAGTCTTTATCAAGTTAAACAAAGAAATAGTGGAGTCAAAGTAGATTGGATGATGATTTTTTTTTTTTCAGACTATCATGGCATTACAAGGCGACGACAAAAAAAAAGAAAGAAAGGAAAGAAAAAGGGAAAAAGTAACAAATGAGAGCAATTAAAAAAAAAACAAAGACGTTTTCCTTGGTGATAGTGTACTGTTGAAGTCTGTACTTCTTTCAGTTCCAAATAGATTCACTGCAGGACAGGCGGAAGGGGTGGAGGGTGGGAGATGGAGGGTGCACCCTTAGAGACTTTCGACCCCCCCGCACCCCCCCTAACCCACCACCCCCCACCCCACCACCACCACCCCCCCCCCCCCCCCCCCCCCCCACCCCCCCCCCCCCCCTTTCCTCCCCCGTCCAATCCTGACAGGAACAATTGTTTTTAGACCCAAACACAGACCTGTTTCTGAGCTTGATTGCCAGAAAATAGACATAGACCCAGCAAACAGACGTAGGCCCACCATCTCTGGCATTTGTCTAAAATTATCAACAGCAAAAAATGGCGGGAAAAAAGACCATCTTGTTGCTGCTTGGTTTTTGAAAAATGGATATATGAAGGGAAACAACTATTTCTAGATCTCCAACGTGATCAGTTTTACTGAGGCCCCAGCGCAAACATCTAGTGAATAATCATTTGCTTGGATCTACCGAAAAAAGATGATGTCAGCGACTATTTACCTTCACTGATACATTGAGCAATTGAATTGTAGAAGGAAAAATTCCATTAGTCCTTAGTTTGTGCATGATGGAATTTGGGAATGCGTTTGCTTGATCAAAAGATTCGTGTTGTGTGTTGATTTTCATTTCTTTGCCTCTGCTGGCTCCAGCATATTCCACAATAGAGCGTGTTCTCTCTCTCTCTCTCTCTCTCTCTCTCTCTCTCTCTCTGTGTGTGTGTGTGTGTGTGTGTGTGTGTGTGTGTGTGTGTGTGTGTGTGTGTGTGTGTGTGCGTGTGTGTGTGTGTGTGTGCGCGTGTGCGCGCGCGTGTGTGTGTGCGTGTCCTGTACTTCCACTGATACTTTTTTGTTGTTGTTTCGCTGTCTGCGTTTCATAATCAATGTCTCAGTTGAGGAATTCAATCAATCCTTTTTTTTTCTATCAGAGGCAGTTTTTTATTAACCCAGTCATCATCATCATCATCATCATCATCATCATCATCATTAGCATCGTAACTGTTGTAGCTGCTCCTTCTAGTAATATACCTACTGCTGTTGTTGGCATTGTCTGATACTGGTGGCCACCATCAGTCGGAAAGTACATTCACTGGAAGCAGTAAACAACTCCAAGCACCTTGGATCCATCCTGAACAAGGACGACAACTCAAAGGAGGAGGTCGTGATTATATCTGCCATAACAAGACTCACAATCTTCTGGAAAGCAAGTTAGAGTGGCTTCCCAATCAAACTAAACCTCTGTCAGTCACTGATGGTACTCGTCGTTCTGTATGGATGTGGGGACTGGAATCTTGGTACCAGTTCCCGAGAGAAATATCCAGACGGTTGATATACATATGGCATCTCCGTATCTGGTACCAGGAACATAGTACAAAAGACAGTGCCCGCGCCGAAAGACAACACACACACACAAAATTTGTCTCACAGAATCAGCCTTCAGGTCGCAGTGGTCGGCGTCGTGGATTCTCGGCTGGAAGGTCGTAGGTTCGATTCCCATCTGAGCTTTTTTTTTTTCGGCCCATGACCAGCTCCTAACCAGAGTTGAATTTGCTATGGACTTATTTTGGGAATGCTGCAAGACACGGGTGCGTTTAATCCACTTTTAGAATGTTGCTCAAATTTTCTAATAAGCACTGCACGTGTCCGTACCTCTCAGTCCTGGTTGACGTTAGGATGTGTTATGAAAGTAAGCGTAGAGAACAGTTCTGTCATGCTGTCGCGGATCTGAATGGCAGTCCAAAGTATCATCTACATTATCCTCATTGAAGGTCATGGTGATGACCGGTTTCTGTTGTGTCCATTATGCTCTGTTTATCAGTGTTAGTACTACAAAGAATGAAGAAGTCATTAATAATACGGTTTCCAGTTGGTACATTTGCAGTCACTATAGAATGGAGTTGAAGTTGTTATTGCTGATGTCATGTCCATTCCATTTGCCGAGGCTCGTTACTGTTGTGATAATTATTTAAATCTGGAATTGAATGCAACCACCAGGACAAGATGTTTTTATAATGTAAAGCAACCCATGTGGGCTCGCTCTCTCTCTCTCTCTCTCTCTCTCTCTCTCTCTCTCTCTCTCTCTCTCTCTCTCTCTCTCTCTCTCTCTCTCTGTGTGTGTGGGGGGGGGGGGGGGGGGGGAGAGCGGGGTTGGTTGTTTGCTGTTTTGCTGTACGATAAGGTTTTGTCCTTGCGAGTGCACGTGAAGCTGAGATTTGTACGAGAACTGTTCGTGTGTGTGAGATGTGTGAACGTGTGTGTGTGTGTGTGTGTGTGTGTGTGTGTGTGTGTGTGTGTGTGTGTGTGTGTGTGTGTGTGTGTGTACATGTAGATGTGTGTGTGTGTGTGTGCGTGTGTGTGTGCGTGTGTGTGTGTGTACATGTAGATGTGTGTGTGTGTGTGCGTGCGCGTGCCTGTGTGCGTGCATGCAAGCATGCGTGCGTCTGTGTGTGTGCGTGTCTGTCTGTCTGTCTGTCTGTCTGTCCTGTCCGTCCGTCTGTCTATGTCTGTCAATCTGTCTGCCCATCTGTGTGTCTGTGTTTCTTTCTTAGTATGTTTGTGCGTACGCAGCATGCGTATATGCATGCGTGACTAACATGTTGCAGCTTAAGCACATGTGGTTGAGTAGGTATTGCTCTGAAGTTGCAATA
>JADBJO010000240.1:100000-102500 GCA_016801955.1 Conus betulinus | reverse complement strand
GGACAGGCAATAGTTGTCTTTCACTGAAAGTCGCAGACTGGACAGATCACAGCCTGTCCTGCCTCCCTTCCTCCTAGAATGCACTTGCAACCAATGCCCATGCCTGCTCCAGTGGAACGAGACATGATGCCGTGAGTTACTGCTTTTCTACCTCTTGGGATGGGATGTATTTCAGCATTACTTTTCCGCAACTCTCACTCTCTTCAGTTATTTCCCCTGTGCTGTCAGATAGATGAACAAGGGACGTTATTTCACATATTCCTTGCAGATAGATTCCTGGTGTTAGGTATGGATTCTTTCCCTTTGATATGCTTGAAGAATGCACAAAACGAACGTAAAAAATAAAAAAAATTTATTCAGATGTACAGAATTTGAACTTATTCTCTTGTTCTATTGTGTTTGAAAGATCAGTGAGTCACATGAACTTATTCTCTTGTTCTATTGTGTAGAAAGATCAGTGAGGTGACTCACTCATTTTTGCTAGTACGTTTTTTAGGAGAGGAAAGAGACAAAAACAGGATAATTTTTTTCTTTTTTAAGGAGAGAGAGAGATGTTGCTTATAGCCCAGTCAGAGTGTAGAATTTCATTTTCCTGTTAATGGGGAAAAAGGGTATTGGGTTAGGAGAGAAGTTCAGTGGTATATTTACTTTAAAATTAGAATATGTACCAGCCGCTGTGGCAAAGCGCGTTAGCGTCATGGACTTCCAGTTGGGAGATAATGGGTTTGATTCCCACCAGAGTCATGTGGGATTATTCTGCCCCAACCGGCTCCTACCCAGAGTTGAGTTTGCTATGGGCTATGGGGAAGACTAGGACCACACAGTCAAGTTTCATCCACTTAATGGATGCGTCTGTGAGAGTGTTGCTCAAATTTCATGACCAACTCTACAGGTGTCTGTGTCTCTCAGGCCTGGTTGACACTGGGATATTATAATTATGAAAAGAAGCGTGGAGTACAGAGTACAGACTGGAATGGAAATCCGTAGCATCGTCTTAATCATCCTCATTCTCATCAATTAGCATTAAAAAAAAGTCTCAAATTCTGTTTGCCCTGCTCTTATGGTGACCTCAGTTTTCGATGTCCTCTCCACGTCTGTGACCTTGGTGTAGTTCTGTTGGGGTCACCAGTATCGGCGAGTCCATGGGGGCTGTCATTGGATGGACGTGGTGGCGCCCTCCTGAGGGAGAGCTACCTTCCCGGCTCCATGACTAAGCAATTATTGTTGTCAGTTGGGACTTAGTAGGTGGTGTCCTGCATATGTTAGATCAGAACAGGCGCCACCGAAGAACACCACCGAAGTGACTCGGCATCAGTGCAGTGTCTCCTTCGGTGGGTTGCCTCTTGATGACTTGACATTGACTGCTCCCTAAGGAGTGCCGGTTCTGCGGCGAGACTGACCGGACTGTAGTTGTGGATGGGGTGTCGGAATGAGTGGTGTGGGGGCAATGCCACTGAAGTGGCACAAAAGATGGGACAGCACAAAAAAAAAAAAAAGGAAAGTTGGAATATGTGCAATGTTTTGGTTGCTATTCCAATACAAGGTGAGTGGATGCAACCAGGTTTGTGAACCTGACAGATGCTGAAACTCAACACTTGTTTCATATCTCTTGTAGTAGCTGTCAAAGACATTTGCTCTAAGTTGCATGTATGTTACTGACTCAGTTTGTAGAGCTGTGTTGGAGTGAATGAACTTAATGTCAGAATTAGTAAGAATCTGATACAAAATGTGGCATGTGCAGTCAGTTGTAGATATAATTATGTTAAAGTGAATGAGATCTCAAACATATTGCATGTTTGTATTTGTGTGTGTGTGTGTGTGTGTGTGTGTGTGTGTGTGTGTGTGTGTGTGTGTGTGAGAGAGAGAGAGAGAGAGAGAGAGAAATGAAATTTGTCGTATGCAATCAGTTGTAAATATCTGTTACAATAAATGGGATCGAATAATCTCAGTCTCTCTCTCTCTCTCTCTCTCTCTCTCTCTCTCTCTCTCTCTCTCTCTCTCTCTCTCTCTCTCTCTCTCTCTCTCTCGCTCTCTCTCTGTCTCTGTCTGTCTGTCTGTCTGTCTGTCTGTGTGTAGAGTCATGTAATGATCATGGTTACAACATTGCATATCTTCCACTCTAAGCACTATTGTTTAATTTAGGAGATTACGATGTCACTTACTGCTTTCGCTCTGTGTGGCTGAGTATTGCCATTCTGTAATTCAGTTGCATCACTAAGCTGCTATGCCCTAGCATTACTAGACCCAAAGAGAATTTCTCTCATATGTCCATCATCTGTAAGCCAGGTTGCTGTGTATGTTCTGAATTCATCCCATATCATGATGAAACCTCCCATCTTGATTCAGGTTTTGCCTGGATGCACATGGAAGTAATGCTCACCAGTCAGTTGTCACACCAGACAAAGTCCGCCTTCCTTGTAGTCCGGGCAGAATCTGAACTTGTCCATGAAGAGAACCAGTGCAAACTGTGTGGGACTCCACCTGACATGATGGATGCACC
>JADBJO010000240.1:85000-95000 GCA_016801955.1 Conus betulinus | reverse complement strand
ATTCTTTTTCCACGGGGATAATAAAAGAACTTTTCAAGTTTCAAAATACATTTTCTGTGCAATTCGTAGAAGACAAGTTTATTCAGGCCGTGTATTAAGATGAAAATGCTACTAAAATTGACACTTCTCCCAGACCAAAACACTACAGCCAATGTTAAGAAGAACGGACGCAAAATCTTCCAAATTTATTCAAGAACAAATTCATTGGACCATTGCACGAAATCAACAAATCAAACGCGGACAGCGGGCTGTAATGTCCAATCACCCTTCCTCAGGATCGTCACATAAGCCACAACTGAAAACTGCACCATTCAGTACCGAGTGTAGCCACCGTTTGCCGCCAGGCAAGCGGCACAACGTCGACGCATGGAGTCCACCAGGGTCCGAAGAGTGTCCCGCGGTATGGCCTGCCACTCTGCTGCAGAAAGAGAGTGAGCTGGGCCACGTCAACAGGCGGGGGGGTGGTTGTGGGCTACCCGCCGTCCAAGGACATCCCAGAGGTGCTCAATTGGAGCCAGATCGGGTGAGCGAGAGATGGCCACTGCATCCGGATGATCCCCTCTTGCTGCAGATGATCGTCCACGACACGGGCTCGGTGTGGACGGGCGTTGTCGTCTTGGAAAACAGCAGCGTTACCCATGGCCTGAGGGGGGCTGGATCAGGGGCCTCACAATCTCGTCACGGTACCGCACCCCTGTCAGCATGCCTTGAATGACGTACAGGGGAGTTCTGTCTTGACGACTGAAGCCACCCCAGACCATCACAGAACCCCCCTCCGTAACGATCCACCTCACGAACTGTGGCGTCAGCAAAACGTTCTCCTGGCCTTCACCACACTCGGGTCCTGCCGTCATTGAATGCCAAGGTGAAGCGGGACTCATCTGTGAACAGCACTCGAGAGACCATTGCTGCCTCGTCCAGCGAACGTGATGACGACACCAGTCCACCCGTGCTCTGCGGTGAGCTGAAGTAGTGGTACTCGGACTGCTGGTCTCCGGGATGACAGCCCGAACTCGTGCAAACGGTTACAAACTGTCCTTCTACTGACATTGACATTTGCAGCCTGCAGGAGCTCACGCCTTAAGGTGGATGAGGTGACAGTCCGATTGCGTAGGGCAGACAGCAGGAGGAATCGGTCAGCATGTCTGTCGGTACACCGAGGACGGCCTGATCGTGGCCGATCCTGCACGCTGCCAGTGGCCTGAAACCTCTCTACAAGACGTTGGGATGGTGGAATGGGACACGTTCAGACGCCTAGCCACCTCGCGGCCAGAAATCCCTTCGTCAATCAACGCTAAGGCACGTCCACGATCGGCAGGGTCCAGTCTTTGCCTTTGTGCCATGCTTTTTGGGGCTGGCGTAGACGACCGTTCTGTTTACAGATTTGTGGCCAACGGCGTCTGATCTGTGTTCATGAACGAGGTGCCATGCACGTGCATCATGATTGACCACGAGCATTTCGCCCTTTTTTTCAAAGACTCATATGCTCCCACAGGCACCCGTTTTTTACCGGTTTTACGGTTTTCCGCACGTGCAGCTGCGCTCTCCCCTTGTACCGCAGTGGGTTTTTTTAGGTGTAGTGTGATCTGTTAAGGAACATCTGTTCAATATGTCTAACCAAGTTTGGGTCATTGTGACTTCGTTTCAAGCCTATTATTTACACACTCAGACACAAACATCAAAATGACAGGTGGCCCTTAACTTTTTGCCAGTCTCTGTCTCTCCCTCTGTCTCTGTCTCTCACTCTCTCTTTCTCTCTCTCTCTCTCTTTCTTTCTGTCTCTCTCTCTCTCTCTGTCTCTGGTAAACCTGAGGTGTTTTGAGTGCTAGAGGGAGTAGCCTGAGGTGTTATCTCAGTAAGAGCCCACACAACTCTCTCTCTCTCTCTCTCTCTCTCTCTCTCTCTCTCTCTCTCTCTCTCTCTCTCTCTTCCCCCCTCCCCCCTCCTCCCCCCACCTCCTCCCCCCCCCCTCCCTCCTCATTCCTCCCCTTCCTCCCCTTCTCTGTCTCTCTGTCTTTCTTTTCATTGGCTGGGAGACCACATTAGGATTTGTTCCATCTTCTTGCTGTTGTCATTGAGTTGTGGTTTATTTCTAGTGTTGCACAGTCTCCTCCTTACACTCATCCTCCCATGAATAGACATAAAACCTCCACCACAGCAAACCACTTCAATCTCTCTCTCTCTCTCTCTCTCTCTCTCTCTCCTCTCTCTCTCTCTCTCTCTCTCTCTCTCTCTCTCTCTCTCTCTCTCTCTCTCTCTCTCTCTCTCTCTCTCTCTCTCTCTCTCTCTCTCCCTCCCCCCCCCCCCCCCTCCTTCCCTTCATGCATATATAAATGTGTACATGATTGTTCAGTTGAGTATGAAATGGTGACAGATCAGCCACAATGCTGCTAGTTAAGTGTACATGTGTATGTGCATACATGAGAGAGAAAATTGAAAAGTGTGTGTATGTTTTTGCTGCTGCTGTATGTGTGTGTGTGTGTGTGTGTGTGTGTGTGTGTGTGTGTGTGTGTGTGTGTGTGTGTGACAAAGGTTTCTCTTTTTCTTTTCTTTTGTTTTCCTTTATTTTCAGGTTTCTCATTTTCTTTTTCCTTTTTTACTCCTTATTGCCATTCTGTAAAATTAAATTGCATGATGTGTAAAATAACATTTTTGTTGTTGTTTAATTTGTACTGTTTCTTTTCTCCTTCCTTTTTTTTTTTTTTTTTTTTTTGTTTTGTTTTTCTTTATCTCCAGTGTGGAGGTTATACTTCCATCCACTTCCATTAGTTGGATGTCTGGTTTTTGTCTGCCAACACACTTTCATAAAACCTACTGAATCCTTTTTAACTAAACTTGGTGGGGAGATGAAAGGTACCAAAGGATGAACCCATTACGATTTTCATGTGGATCCTGACCAAACAGCGAGTGCAGTTCTAGATATGAAAATTTGGCTAGACAGAGCTTTCCAACTGCTGTAGCTTACGGGAATTTGATGTGGTAAGTGTATATGCAGCCTGTCTGGCATTTGAGGGAACTTTCTGATGAAATGCTGAAGAAAAAATATGCTGCCAATCTTCAAGTGGTTATAAAATCAGTAAACCGCACTTGGGTAAAAAAAAAAAAAAAAAAGAAAATCCAAAGTATACTTACATCACTAATACTTTTTCAGCAAAGTGTGCCATGGGTAACCGCCGCTCTCCCTTATCCTGTTCATTCTCTCATTCTTTCCCATTCATTTTTATTTTTCTAACAGTCAGCTGAACATGTCAAGTCAAACAGAAAACATGAAATCTCCATTTGTCCCACCCATTGTTAGCCGTTCCTCCTACTGTTGTAACTATTCATCACATGTGGGTCAAGTAGGCAAATTGCTTTTTTGTCTGTAGTTGTGTTGTAATAGCATGCACTCTTTGTAACAGCATGCACTCTCATCGCTATGGATTCAAACCTTTTTTAGCCTGTCCAAGTGCATAAGAGGTGGAATACGTCACTTAAGCTTCAGTATCTCGGAAACTGTTTTGCATACAAGCAAATAAATTCACTTGGGTTTTGCCAGACGACTGTGTAACAAGATGTTCCAGTCTCATGCAAGGTGTTTTGGGACTTTTGGTGCTTTGACAAACTCAGACCTTTTATTTTAAATGAACAAATTGGGTACTTTGTGTCAACTCAAATATCTGGAAAACTATTCCACCAAGATGTCAAAAACTTTGATTGTAACAAAATGTGTGGTTCTGCAACATGTGAACATTCCATGCAATATTATGTACTTTTGCATTCAAGATGCTCTTACAGACTCAAACATTTCTTTTATTTGTTATTTTGTATTTGAATGTCAATTGCAAATTCAGTTTAGATCTGAAGATTCAGATCTTTAGTATTTCATCAAGAAAATTTTTTTTTTCTGTAACTATGTCAGATATGTTAACTCCAATAGCATAAGTTTGAGTTAAACTAGTTTGAGTGCTAGTATGTGTTGTAACAAGTTTGAGTACAAGTTTTGAGTTCTGTCACCCAAACATTGCTCAGGCACAGGTTCCTAGCGCTGCTCAGTGTAGAACACCTGAGCATTGCTTGGGCACAAGGTTGAAAGACTAAACAAATGCAAAGACACTGATACATAATTATGCAGCCGGAGATTATTGTGGCATCCAGAAGACTATAGCCCTGATCATTCAGTATCAGTGGCGGAGGATCTTACCTGGGTCTCAGTTTTGTTTTTCATGGGCAGGAGCTCCAGTTTTGAACGACTGTTTCTCTGCAAGTTTGTTGTCACTGTCTCATTCCAGTGATGCTCATTCTGGACGAGTCCCATACCCCTGCTGTCCAGTGTGAAAGGTTATCCTCGTCCTTGTCATGTCTTTATCATCATCAACATTTACTCAGAATTAAACTGCCTGTGCAAGACCTGCCACCCTTTCTACCCATCCCCTTCTCATTTCCTACCCTACCCCATATCCCCATAGGGTGGTTCTCTTGGGACTTTCTCTCTCTCTCTCTCTCTCTCTCTCTCTCTCTCTCTCTCTTGTGTGTGTGTGTGTGTGTGTGTGTGTGTGTGTGTGTGTGTGTGTGATGTTAGCTCATGTGTGTGTGTGTGTGTGACGTTAGCTCGTGTGTGTGTGTGTGTGTGTGCTAATAAAACGAGCCTTCAAACCATATCATGATTTTTGTTTGACGTTCAGGTTCATTACACCACACGTACGCCCCACAGCCCATCCGATGCTAGTAGGCTAGAGAGAGAATCAGGGTTTTAAAAAAAAAAAAAAAAAAGGGGGGGGGGGGGGGGGGGCGTGGCGGAATATTGCAGAAGACCGGAGGGAGGGGGGAGGGTTGGGGAGGGGGGGAGTAGCGGAACGGAAGTCGGGGGAAAGGGGAGGGTCAAATGGGAATCACTATGGCAACGCGGGTGTCGCAGGTTTGCCGACAGAAATGGACACTGGAAGCAGTGAAAGCGGGTATGGAAGAAGTTTGGAGATAAAGGTAAACAGCGATTGTGAGGGGATGATGGCAGAGGCCGGTCAACAAGTCGGGCGATCTCAGATGAGGGGGGACCGACTCTCTGTTATCAGTGAGCACAGGTACTTGGAGGCAAAATTCATGCGAGAACTACGTACCACTGACTTCTGCCGCTCAGGTTGTATAAGGTATATTTCGAAATAAGGGATAGCAGATTTCACCAAGAAATTCGGTTCTTGGAGTACGCAGGAATTTTTTTTTTTTTTTTTTTTTTTTTTTTTTTTTTTTTTTTTTTAAAGTTATACGGTTTCACAGTTTCCTTGCGTATTGGAAGCATCCCCTCTCTCCCCACAAAAAAAAAAAAAAATATATATCAGAGACACACACACATCACACACACATGTGCCCATACGCGCACACACACACACACACACACACATACACACACACACACACACACACACATACACACATACACACACACACACACACCGCAACACAACACAAGACACTTGCATGCACACACATTCCAAAACGTACCCGCCAACAGTTTACTAGATAAAGATAATATATTGTAAAGCAAATGGACATGTTCTCACTCACCCCCCCCCCCCCCCCCCCCCCTCCCGCTTACTAGATAAAGATAATATATTGTAAAGCA
Source organism: Conus betulinus (assembly GCA_016801955.1). NCBI lineage: Eukaryota > Metazoa > Mollusca > Gastropoda > Neogastropoda > Conidae > Conus > Conus betulinus. Next base: position 89,401 of record JADBJO010000240.1, on the reverse strand, counting down.
AATGGACATATTCTCTCAACCCCTCCCACCCCCCCCCCCCTCCTTTCCCAATGAATTGCCTCTCTCTCTCTCTCTCTCTCTCTCTCTCTCTCTCTCTCTCTGCCTATCATCTGTCCCCCTGAATCTTCCCACCCCCTTTCTCCTCTTTTTTTGATCTTACAAAAGATGTGATGATTATGTGTTGAAAGAAAAGGTGCTTCTTTGCCTACCAGTTATGATCATAAATGAAACATTTGTCAACAACTCTCTCTCTCTCTCTCTCTCTCTCTCTCTCTCTCTCATTGCAGGCTCACCCTTCTAGCTCACTCTGCACACCATCCGCCCCATGAGTCTCCCTCCCCCCTCCTCCTTCCCTTCTCTGTCTGTCAAAGACGATAGGACGTCATGTATTTAAGAAAAGGCGGATCAGTGCTTATAATTGTAAATGAAACATTTGTCTTTGGGCCCCCCCCCCCCCCCCCCTCTCTGTCTCTTCCCCTCCACCCCCCCCCCCCCACCACGATGTTAGCTTGCCCCTCTCTCCCCGTCCCCCCTCCTCTGCCCCCTTCCCTTCTTACAAAAAGGTGCATGTGCGCTTACCAATTACTTTCTTAAATGAAACATTTGTCTAACCCCCCTCCCCCACCCCCTCTCTCTCTCTCTGTCAGTTTATCTGTCTTTATTTGCACAAGCTCTTTCTTTTCTCTTGTGCGTGCATGTATGCACACGCGCACACACATACACACACACACACACACACACACACACACACACACACAATACCGCTTCAGAGCAAACATTAGTGAGCACTTACAGGCCATCCATGTGTTTGTGTGTGTGTGGGGGGGGGGGGGGGGGGGGTGGGGGTTCAGGTGGTCTGTTAAATATAGTTTTTTTTGTTTGTTTAAATATTCATATGGTTGTATTTCATTTCATATTTACTGGAAAAAGTATTTCAGATATGAATTTAGTTCTTTTTAATCATAATACAAAATATTGTAAATTCCCACTGTCAAATATAGGCTGCACACAAATATAATGCTAAATTAGTGTCTCTGACAGGAATTTATTAAACAAAATTATTATTGAAATGTTAGTGTATTCAAGACACCACTAAGAACAGACTTCAATTGTAAGTTTTACTCACCCTGCACCTGTGGCTCGTCACCAGCACTCTCAACCAGTAAAGAGCAGAGAGAGAAGAGAGAGAGAGAGAGAGAGAGAGAGAGAAAAGAAGCTGTTTGAACGCTTGGTTCAATCCATAGTAGGGATGAAATGGTGGACAGGGTGAAGTAATGTCCATGTTCTACAGGACTTGATGGATTGGACCTCAACATGTCAGCATCAAATGTGGATCGCCTGAGCTGATAGAGAGGACAGGCAGTTAAATTTCGACTTTACCACACCATTGTCCATTCTTCATTTCTAGCCCTTCCTTTGGTCACAGTGGAGGCCGTGTGGCCATCAGTTGTCTGACAGGTCTGCAAGGTACAGAAACTAAGGCAACAAGAACTGATCAGTTTGAATGTAATTTGAAGCAAATAGGATAGGGAAAAAGGAGATATTAAACAGGCTTTTCTCCCGGTTAGTCCGAGTCAGAGAGCAATAACAGTTTGTTTTGAACAGCTGCTGTGGTTTTTGTGTTATAATTTTTCTTTTTCTTTTCATTTTTCTTTTTCTTTTTTATTAAGTGGAGAGGTGGAGTTTAAAGTCCATTGTATCATATCATCCCCGAGTGTACTGACAATCAGCTTATTCATCACATTAAGTTGGAAGATGTAGGAGTCTACACACACACACGCACAAAAAGAGATCTTTAACAGGCACTATAAATTGTGAGACCATCTCTTGATTCCAGTGCAGCTGGGGTTAATTCTCATGAGGGTCTAACATGCAAACCCGCAAGAGCAGAATCACACCTTGGCTATTGATACTGGTTCAGTGGCCTCTTGGTGTCTGTCTCATTCGCTACTATTATCAAGTTGAAATCAAAACAGCTAGCAAAGGGTTTACTTCTTTTTTAAACAATAGAAAGGAAGCAAAGTCATTTGTAGCGCAAAATGTTTTCACATCATTACTGTATGCTGCCAGTGTGTACCTGAATTTCTTTTTTTTTTTTTTTTTTTTTTTTCCATCTCATCAGCGAAAAACTATCGATACGATTTCTTGGTAAGCTTTTTTTTTTTTCCCTGCGGTTGTCAGTATGGTTGTGACTTGGATTTGGCTGGATTCCAGGTAAGACATGCATGTTATCAGTCTTTAAATGTGTAGCTAAAAGCTCATATAAGTGATCATCTGTCTTGTATTTATCAGTCGACAAAACAATCCTGAACAACAAAGTCTCTATAAACGGTTGTAGTTTAAAGAGAAAAAAAACTCATGTAAAGTGGTCTTCTGTTTTTCTGTTCTTCTGTTACTTACACAGAAAAATTGTTTTTGATTACTGGACCATGTTGTAGCCTAGCCATTGAAGACTAAATTGAATATGTATGTCATTTTTGTTTTTTGTTTTGTTTGTTTATTTGTTTCTTTAAAGAAAATCTAAAACTTTTTTCAATTTTGTGTTTTTACTCTGATTTACGTATTAATTGTTGGTTTTGAAATGGGATATCAGAATAAGTTTTCTGATAGCCTGGTAGTCTGCCATTTGAAGTTCATTTCTTTTCTTTCATAGATTATATCATTTAAAATATTCCTATTATGTTTTAGGGAGACATGGAATGTTGTTTGTCAACATGCATGTATTATATATTTTGTTGTAATTTAGTGCCCTGTTTTTTCAGTGAAGATTTGGTCTTCATTATCTTGCTGTGTGCAGTCTCTTGTGCATAATTATCCTTTTGCTTGGATCAGACATGAAGTGAATTTTTTGTTTCTTTTAAGTCCATACTTAGGAAAAATGATGAGAGTCAATTCCCTGCTTGGAGTGAAAATTATTTCACTTAAACAGTGTAAAAATAATAAACACTCCAACAACATTTACACTTTTTTTTCTGTTTTCTTTTTTTTTTTTTTTTTTCCTTTTCTTTTCGCCAGTAATGTACTGACGTTTGTATTCAATAAACACCTTTCTTGTGCGACTCAGGGATATTTTGATTCTGATGACGTATCACCAATGACAAAGAGAAGCTGCAGTTAGTTTAGGAATCAGTGAATTGGATCTGCTGGTCCACATTTGAAGATCAGTTCATGTTCCCTCTTTCAAGGCCATCAACAAAGTGCTTTGAACCACCTCTTTGTCCTCTCTCAGTTGATCAATTGTCCGCTTTACCCAACATACCAGTACAAAACTATGTAGGATTTTCATTTCTCTTTTTTGTCCATATTTGCATCTTTGTCTACAAGGTAACATGAAAAACATCATTGGATGGATCTTTCCAGTTTTTGAGGATTGTCCCCAGGAGGTCAGTATCAGACAGTGATTAACATTTGAAATTTTCAAGGGTCATGACTGAAAAAAATGCCCAGGTGGAAATCTGAAAGTCACCAGATACCAGTAAAAGCGGAAATGAGAGAGGACTCATTTCAGTTCGAAGCCAGAGAGGGGCTTAAAACATTCAGGGGCTGCTGTCATTGAAACTTGTTTGTTGATGACTGGGGTTTTTTTTTGTTACACATGACATTTTATTGATTTACGCTGCAGTAAATTGATTTGTATGCTCTTGTAGAGTAAAATCATTGTGTGGTAAACTGATGTTGACATTTTCATGGCAGTTACAAGTGCCAGTGGAACCAAGACTTGATAGAGTGAGAAGAATTGATGAGACTGGTCCAGCCATCTCCTGTATTTTGGTGTGTCACTGATTGAGGAAGGGCATGAATAAATCTTCTGTAAATTGTTTTTGCCCCATTAGTATTTCTTCTGTTGTAAAATTGATTTTTTGTTTGTTTTGTTTTTGTGAAACAGAACAGATGCGGTTATCAATTTAAACCCTAATTAGAATCAATAAAAGAGAAATGAATTTTTTTTAGTGCAAAGATTGTAGGAATGTTAAAGTACTTACGGTCAAGAGCAGACCTTATCATTTTTTACCCAGGAATTTCACTGCCAAGGGTACAGAAGTGACATCTTACACACATGCACATACATGCAATCAAACACATGTACAGAGAGAGAGAGAGAGAGAGAGAGATAGAGAGACTCAGCTAAGTAGGGATGATTAGAAATTGCCACTTTGCATACATTTGAATCAGCAGAGGCAGAATTCATATCTGCTGTCAGTTACAGGAAACCTATCTCAGGTGGATTGGGGTGGGGGGGAGGGGAGGGTGTTACCTTACTTTAACAAAACGATTGCGCAGAAAAAAAAAAATAGTTTGTTCAAAACTATTTATTAATCCTTTATTCTGTATTGTATGAGTAAGGCACATTCAATAGCTTTTGTCATTTCTTACAAATACCGTAGAAGGCTGGTGATAGGA